>VYZP01066317.1:0-10456 GCA_013400635.1 Hypocryptadius cinnamomeus | reverse complement strand
AATTAAGTGAAATACTGCTCTAAATCCTTTATTTTCTTGCTATTAATATTTCTGTTTTTGTCTCCCTCCTGCAGCTTTTGGCAAGCACTGAACTTAAACTATTTGGAAAAGCAGTTCATTCTTCCCACCTCATCTGTGCTTCCTCTTCACCCCCGAAATCATTAAGCATTGTGGTCCTTGCTGAAACCCTATTTACCAGTGTTGCTTTGTTACGTGGGTATTTTCAAGTTTTCAAAGGAACTTTTTGTTCCTACAGAGCGAAGTCTCTTCATGTCATGCTGCAGCCAAGTTAGCCAAGGTGCTGATAGCCCCCTGCAGGGAAAGAACATGAGGAGAGTGAAAACTGGGGGAAACAGAGCAGTCTTTTCAACTGTCAACATTTATTTAAATGTAATCATGAAATTTGGCTGTTCCTTGGGCCATGTGGTGTCTGCCCATTCTGCAGGGTGGGGCTGGAATTACTGCTGGCATGAATTTGTTTGGCCTCTTATTTTCATAACCCTTCAGAGCCACACAAGGGGAAAACAAGAGACTACATAAGTACATTTGAGGGCTAAATGTTTGTCTGGCATGCTTGCATCACACACGACTTGGAAGGCCCAAGGAAATCCTCTGAGCTTAGGGAATGTGAGGTGAGTTGCATAGTTTGATATGCAGACAGACAGCTGAAGAGATACAGAAAGAGAAAATACTCAAGTATGAGTATTAATGGGGCGTCCCCACCTACAGGAAAAGGATATGCCCCTTCATTTCACCCAGCTCTCTGATTTTTTGAAGCATTTTGTGGATATTTTTATTCTCCCACAGACTCTCTGGTTTCTCCTGTAGTAATCTTGGTCCCTAGCTCTTCATAAAACTTGCTGTATATCTCTCCCCACATCTCCTTACAGGTCCCCCTCCTCATGCTTAGCCAAATGGTCATATTGCCCTGTTCTCCTGAGCAGGCTGCGAAGAGGGGTGCGGCTGCTGCTCCTGCTTCCCACCAACAGGAAGGATGACTTTAGCAGGTTACAGCAATTGGAAATGGCTCCCATGCTCTTCAACTCCTCTGCTTCTCTTCAGCAGCAAAAACTGACTACAAAATAATGAGAAGGATGGGAAAGCCTAGAGAACTTGATGGCTGTGGTGGTATCTGGAGAAGCTGAGGGAAATACAGATGATGATTCAGAGGAAGTAGAAGAAATACTGGAGGAGAACTGGAAGTGTTTTTCACACAAGCAAATTAGGAGGTCAACACAGTGCCTGCAGTTACAGGCAAGTTACTCACATGTATTGAATAGTACATCTGTTTATGGGCCTGCATAAAACCAGCAATTAAAAGCGTATCACAAAGATGGATGATAGGTGTAGTTGTTGGGGACATGAACATATGACTGAAATAGGTAAGTGGCTTAGAAAGGAGAGAGAAAATGCCCAAAGAGTGCAGCTGAGCAATGAAGACAAAGGGTAAGCATGCTGAAAAGTGGAATGAGAGAGAAAGAAAACTGGAGGAAAAGAGAAAGATGATGAAGAAGGAAGCTGGCACTGGCAGGTTTGCCACAGAACAAAATATTAGCAAAGTCAAGTGCTAGGAGGATAAAGAGTACAAAAACAAAAAAGTAAAAGACAAAGGAAGATTGCAATATGGGAAAGGAAAGAGGAAGCAGACAGAAGAAAGAGAGATAGTGACCAATGAGACAGTGATAGATTCTTTCATTTATTATTAATACAAAGGGTCTGCTGATCTTGCAAAGTGGCCTCTCTGCTTCTCACACCAAGATTTTGCTTGGTCTTTTTCAGAACATAAATCCAGGCTCGCAGAAGAGGGCTTAGTGGATGTTTTACATGTTTGGCACCGAATGCATTGACAGACTGCATATAGAAGACCTTCAAGTACTTTCAGACCCACCTGAAGACTGGAGAATCTCTTTGTTCACTCTTTGGTTGGGTGAAGAGAGATTTTAAAATCTGTGTCCCATTTATAATATGCAGCTGTTGTTTTAGTGACATCTTGGCTTAGAAGTATGGGATAAAAACTGATCTAAGTGCAGTTCTTGACTGTTTTTGGCTGTAATTAAATTCTGGATCTTGCTTGTAAGGCATTTTTAAGGAAGAACTGGAAATCAGTCCTTTCTGCTCACACTGTTTCTGGCTTATTTATTTTTATGCAGTTAATGGAGGGAGAAAGAGTATAGGGAATCACTTGCAGCTCTTCTGCATGGAGATCCATTTTGGTGGGGCTACTGTGACGAAATAGGAAGAAAAAAGGCTGGTAGATTAAAAAGTCAAAATCTTTAGCATGTAAATGCAAGAATAAATGGTAGGGGTTTAAGTAACAGAGGGCTCAAATCCCTGTTGGGGCCACTTAGGAAGAATAACTTGATGCATAGATTTTAGAGCCAGAAGGGATCAACAGATTGTTAGTTTGACCTACTGTGTAACATGGCCATAGCATTTCATCCAACTAATTTTGCAGCTAGCCTAAAGCCTGTCTTTCCTGAGGTCATGTGGGCTTGATATGGAGATTTGAGGGGCTGAAGAACTCAATGCATGTTAACAGTTTCTCCTCTTGTAGTTCACTCCTTCTTGTTTCAAATAGGTTGATCTTATCTTCATACAGTTCAGCCTCTTTTTTCTTTCTTTTTGTTGTTGTTGCTCTTAAGCTTTTTCTGCTTTGTTGGAAGCCTTCATTACCTATTATGTTCTTAATGTGAAAGGTGCTTATGAAATGAAAAGCATATGCTACGTGCAAAAGATATGTGAAAAAAAGGGCATCCAGACAGCAGTAATATGAGTGACTGGAATGGGGAACATCTGTTGCAAGAAAATTGTCTCATGCTGAAGCATACTGCGCATATGTAGCTGAACTCCCCTGCAGCTGACGCACTGCTGTTCCAATTTGCATCTAGGTATTGATGCTCGGGACACAAGATTGCTGATGGCTAGACACTGTGATAGCAGGGTCAAGGGGGCTGCACTGGAGACAAGGTGATTCCAGCTCTTGGGACAGATTTGGCAATGGTGGCTGCCTATGTGGGATGTAATAAGACAGGAAAGAGCGTGAAATGGCAGACTGCGTGAGGCTGCAATGAGTCAGCCACTCCAAGGGGGCTGGAACAAATGTATAGTCTGTATAAAGGAGCCCTAGGCTGCCCTGAGCTGGAGGCAAGGAGTTCGGGTTTCTGCAAATCCAGTTCCTCTGATATTCTTGGCAGTCAGGGGAGGAAACTCACAGCAGAGAGCTCTGGTGTGTGCGGAGTGATGACTCGCGGGCTGCCTTCTGGGAAGGCAGGCCAATAAACGTGGCCACCATGTCCTGCAACTACAGTCCTGAAGAGGGAGCATAAACTAATAGCAGTGTCCAGAGCAATAAAGTATGCATCCTTTGTGATGGGTTGAGAAATGTAAGACTAATGGCTATAGCACTGCACAACCACTGACAGGAATAGTTCACATATAGATGTCTTTAATAACCAATGATTTGGTTATTGAATCAAACCTTCTTGCCAAGAGAGAGAAGACATTCAGTGCATTAATTAAAATTGTTCTTTCCGGAAGATTTTTTTTTTTGAGAAGTTCATAATTTTATTATCTTTATGCTGCCACTCATTCTTCCATTACTTCTTCTGAATACTGGGTTTGTTCTTTTTCTGTCCAAATACAAGAGTCCTTCCTCCCTCACACTGCATTTTGGAGTTTCAAAATTCTTTCTCAGAATTTCTCTTTCTCTTGTTAAAGACCCTAATTCAGAGGATCTGACATTTTTCCCACCAATCTTTGTTACTGACAAGTATTATCAAAGGTATAGTAGAAGTATAATTGTGAGATAAACACAGTTCTGGTGAAAAAAGCAGTAGGTATTTTCAGGTGGTCACACGGGGAAATATCATTAACACTGCGTAATTTGCTTGGAGTAGTTCAGCCTTAGAATGTGTGGCAGTATTTCACTTCATGAAAAATGATTGTTGCTTCAGCTGCAGCCATATCCATCTTCCTGGGAAATCTTCCAGCTTCAAAGGGAAATCTGGTTATAGACATTTGAACTGTGTTCTTAGCTGCAACATAATCTTTTCTGTCTTCTGGTTGTCCATTGGAAACGGTAATGAAAACAAGGCACGTGTTCCTTTCAGCCTCGGTGTAACCTTTCTCTTCTTCAGGAAAGAAAAGTTACTGAACACAGAGGGTAATTAATTTACTGACATTCTTTCAGATGCTTTGAAGATATGCTCTGAGGGAGGGCCTGCATGCTAACCTGTCAAGTAAAGCAAAAGGGTGGCACCTAACAAGGCAATGTCAAAAACTAAATACATTGGTCTCCTAAGTAATCTCTTCACAACAACTAAATAATATTAAACATAGACTGATTTCATGGGCTGAATAGTCAAGTTCTTAAATCTTCAGTTACCAAAACATGTTGTCATAGGAAAATCTTCAGTGGAGCTAATATTACTGCTTTACACACAAGAGAAAAGAAATACTGGTAATGGGAAAGACACATAACAAACGTTTCCAAATGTTTAGAAAAGCAATCCTGAAAGTAAAAATAATATATAATGAAATGGACTTCCCTCAGTTGTTTTCTCTCCATGAGCAAATGAGCTATAATAAACAGTAAAAATAAAGAAGTCCTAGCAACTGATGACCTCTCACCTTTACCCCATCCAAGCTACTTTTGAAGGCATTTTTCATACTCTTGGTTTATTTGTTGTTCCTCTGCTGCTTCCAAATTGACCTTCAGATAGGATCCCACAAAGAGTTCTGGAGGAAGCAAAATAGGACAGCAGAAGCAAAGGAGCTGTTATTTGGAATGATGGTTACAAAAATACGTGCAAAGTAATTATATCAGGGTTGTTCCTGTCTTGCTGGGATACAAATATTTGTATTGATGTTTGTCTCAGGCCCTTTGGGAAATTATCAGACACACCGATATCCTATGATAAGTTTCTGATGGCTTCTCTATGACCCTTCCTATTGTTCCAGGGTGCCCTAATTGCACATGTACATGAAATGTAAATTACTTCATATAATAAAGCCAGTTCTAGGGAGTATCTTGTCCACCATGTGATAGAGTCTGGCTTGAAGAAGATACACAGTGGAAAGCAATTCATTTCTGCTGTTCTTTTTTCTCTGGTAAAAGTAATTCCTGTGGTTTTTGTTTGCATTCTATCTAGTCAGCAAGAGTTGATAATGGAGTACAGAAAAGATACAAACCAGAAGAGATTAAATGCAACTTTCTACTGTTTCATTTAAAATAACACAGAGATCTGCACCAGTCAGCTGCAGTAAACCACATGTATGGCATATGTAATATAGCAAATATTTTTCAGGGTTATC
Organism: Hypocryptadius cinnamomeus; assembly: GCA_013400635.1. Lineage (NCBI taxonomy): Eukaryota > Metazoa > Chordata > Aves > Passeriformes > Zosteropidae > Hypocryptadius > Hypocryptadius cinnamomeus. The sequence goes on along the minus strand of VYZP01066317.1, from coordinate 5,143 downwards.
CATTTTTGCTTTTTAAAATACCTAAACACCTCCACCCATACAAGCATAGGTACATATATACATACATACATAATACACCAATCAGGAATTTGGCTGGAAATTTCTGACTCATTTTTAATATATTGTTGGTACAAATTTATATGAAAAATTACCAAGTTTTATATACATAGCAACTTATTAAAAATTCACCTGTTTTATTTACGGTACTTGTAACAGAAAATGTATTTCATCACCTTGATGAGAACTTTATTAAGGATTTGGGGTGGGCTTTTAAATTGGAATAGTGATATTGTTTAGTTTGTTCCTCATTTCTAATGATCTAAAAACACTTTTATTAATTTTAACAAAAAACCAGCAAGATGCTAGGATATTTTTCCTAAATCTTGCACTGTGATTACTCCTCTTGCTATTTTCAGACCATTGAGTGGACATCTGAGACAGCTCATGTGGAAACAACAGTCCTACTTGTCTACCACCTAAAATCATACAATGGAGAAAAATATTTTTTATTTTCTGAAGACACATAGGTGTTTACAACATGGAAAGATACTTTTATTATCTATTTATAAACTTTCTGTTACATCTGTGAGTCAAAGGGTAACTCTAATCCTAGCACTTCCTAGATTTTGACTTTGTAACTGCACTTATTCTTTAGCACTTTAGTACTTTGTCTGTCACATACAATAATTGCAGTTTTGTAGCTTCAAATAACTTGAAACTGACAGTCTTGGGTGATTGAATCAGTGATGAAGGTGACATAATATTTTCTTGTATTTCTTATAGCATTAAAGCATTGTGCAAATACTGCTAAAAAGAGGGTCTGCATTTAAATTCTGTCAAAAGGTGGGAGCTCTGTGTCATGCTGCCAATAAATTTGGTGCAATACAAATTGTGTTTAACCCCTAAGGTAAAGTGCAGGTTAAATGTAATTTGCTTTCAATCCGGGTGCTACTCATTTGCTGAACACCCTTTGCCATACACAGCAGAAAGCTGAACTAACTGTTGGGCTTCCTGGCGCTGCAGTGTCAAAAGGCCTTGCGCTCTAGCGCTTTCCTTCTCTGCACACAGACGTTTTGCAATGCAACATGTTCTAATCAGACAACCTGATTTTACTTCTCTGAAAGCTTTTTGTAAATATGACTTTAGGTCTTTTTTTTTTGTTTGCAGTAGATCTCTGTTGCTTAGCAGAACACATGCTCTTGGCATGACCCTACACAAATGATGCCTGTTGTGCATTTTAAGTTCTCACTAAGTGACAACTGAAGTTTGTTATGCAGAAAGGGGCAGCATGAAAGCGGCCCTGCTGGCTTGCTCTTGGCACTGCCACCAGAGAACACTTGCCATGGGAATGTTTGAACCAGTGGTGTTTTCTTGTAGCAATTATTTATCATTGTTTCTGTAAGAATTAACTTCCAAGGAAAATATGAAGCTTGCAAAAGTTAAATTTGGAAAAGTGTTGAAAAGAGTCTGGCCGAAAAGCGTGAATTTTTGAATGAGAAGAGCGCCTACGTGGGAGATGGATTTAGAACTCCTAATGCTTATCCTTCTCCGCTGCTTGGACTTCACAATGATGCCATTTCTCCCTTGTCGCCAAGGCAAGAGGGAAAAGGGACTGAGAGAAGAGTCCCTGAGCAAGGACGCAGAGCCTGAGCGGGGTCACTCCCCACCGAACACTGGTCGCTGCTCAGCTGATCAGGCGCTCCCCTCAGCCGCATTCCCTGCCAGGAAATGCCAGGTTTCGCCCCAAACCCGAGGGGCTCCCCCGCCCCCCTCAGCGCCCGGCGGGCCGGGGGCGGGCTGCCCCTGCGGTGACTGACAGCCGCGCTCGCCAATCGGCGGCCGCGCCGGCGGCAGGGATTTGCATGCGGTGCGGCGTTGCCGCGGTAACGGCGGCGCGCGGGGTGCGGCGGCAGTGCGGCCTGGCCGCGGGCATGTGAGCGCCTTCCCGCCTTCCCTGCTTCCCTCCCTGCGGAGCGGGCACACCGAGCCACAGGGCAGCAGCACAGAGACCCAGCCTTAGGGGGCATGGGGGAATTTTGATCCAAGTGGAGGTAATAGGTGTTTAGGGGGACATGAAAAATTAGATGCCGTCCACAGTCTCGGGAGCCTTCGATGTGAATAAGCCTGCGAACTTTTTTTCGGGCAGGGCGGAAGATTGATTGGGTGAGAAGGAACCATGCTTTTCCTTCTCTCCCAAAGTCCAGGCAACTCTTCTGCCTGGCCAACAGGCACGGGGTCCTCTGAGCTCGCGCAGTTTTGCTGGTTTTCACCTGATTTCCCTGTGAAGATGGTACTGACAGCACACGTGGCCTGAGCCTCGGTCAGCCAGGGTTTAAATAATGCAGTCCTGTGTCCTGTCCTCATCCAACTAAAACAGTGCTTTCCCTGAGTACCAGATGGTCAGATTCCTGCAGAGGTCAGGGGCCCAGTTGTAAATAAGCAGAAAGGTCAATCAACAAAGATTTATGTGACTTTCTACCCTTAGACCAGCTAGCTGGTAATACATTCACGTGTATTGGTGCCTACTGTGAGGATAATACATTTGTTCTTTGGAATTTTTTTCTGCAGAGGTTTGCCTGGCCTGGAAAAAATGGTGCGTAAACATTTACCAGGTCAGATGTTCTGACTTTTTGGTTCCTCACTCTTCATTTATGTGTGTGTTTTAAGGGGCAGGACAATACAATTGCGGTACTCATGGCCAACAATGTGGACATTGCAAGGCAGAAATGTTACTCTCTGTAAAAGGCAGCCCTACTTGGCACATAATTGCTGATTGCCCTATATAACAAATTATCTCTTTCAGTTCTGTTCCTGGAGAATATGTGGTACATAACAATAATGAAAAGGTTTACTAAAAAGCCATTTTGTTTTGCTTTGTTTTGTTTAGTTTTGTTTGGAAAGCACAACAAAGACAGAAAACTTTGCTCTCCAAGTGGTTTATCTTAAAGCTTACTGCAAAATTTATTCCTAAGATACTATAACTGAACTGATTGCTCAAGTTACAAGCTAATACCATTTCCTTCATTATAAATTTATATATTCTACTAAAACTTACTTTTTTGTCTACTTAACTCTGTAGGATATTGATCTCTAATAGAATGCACTGGCTTATAAACAGGTGAAATTATGGCTACACAGTTGGGAGCTCAGACATATCTCTTTTTAAACCACATTATCTGGGGATATTTCAGGCTTGTATTCCATATGTATTTTTGTTGGCACATGGAATTTAATCCTGTTCACTAAAGAATTATAAGACAGAAAACAAGACAATATGGGCCAATGCTTCAAATACAAAGTGAGAGAAAGATGCTCATTAAACATGACAAAGTTACATAATCATCACGACCCAGAGGTACCAGGTAAAACTTGATGACCTTTATCCATCATGTCCTCTCACACCAGTTGTAAATCACTGTTGATTTAATCTGGAGGAGAAAAACAGTGATGTAGAAGAATAATGCTTTTAAGATTTGTTACAAGCAAGGGCCATCAGAATGAGTGCTATAATCCTGTTAAGGCTTTTGATGGACATGATGAATGTTTTGACAGCCCTCCTAGAACACTGTTTTCTGTAACAGATTTAGTAGGCAGCCCTTTCTTTTTTTGTGTCACTACATCATGAGTGTTCTGCAAAGTATTAGGATGCGCTGCATTATTCATGCAACAATGAGCATTTAATAATGTCTTGTTAGGTTTTCCAACATTTCACAAGATAATTGCAATGTCCAGAGTTTTGCTTTTCTAGACATTTTCCACTTAAGATAATTTCATCTGCTGCTCTAGATTCCCTCAGTTTCTCTTCTGCTATTGTGGCTCTCTGCTCATTTAGTTTTCATATTTTAGTAGCTGCCCTGTCTTGCTGAGTTTAGTAATTTCCATGATAATTAGATTATCTACCTGTGTCCTGTTCATAACAAAAGTACCAAAAACCTTAGTTATGGAATTGTTTATCAGCAGAAACACTTTTTTTCCTATTCAGAAAAATCAATCTATTAAGATTGATTTACACTGTAAAAGGTAATAACATTTACCACTTTAGATTACATTATCCTCTATAATGTAACTGTATTACTGCAGATTATTGGGAAAAGTGTCTTTCCATCACTGAATAACTTTACACTTCCAGGGAGAGGCTCTCAGCACATGTGTCATCTTCTGATTTCCACTGACTTGTGTCAGTTTGTAGAAGCTGACATTCTTGGCTTCTATTCTTTTTGTTTCAGACTCATAACTGAATATGCGTTTATCCATCCACCATTTTTTTTCTCCCTAAGGACGAGCCTACTATCTTGAAATAATTGCATAGTTGTCTTCCAGATCCCTGGGGAAAAAAAACCTGATTCTGTGCGTATGAGTTCCAGAAATGGAAATGCCGAAGAAAGATAATCGAGCTAGAAAGTAGAGGTAGTTCACTTTGAGCTGTATAAGCATACTTCAGAGTCCGCTTTCTCTTGTACTTCTGTGCTGTGGGCAGGGTTAACATATCTCATCTATTCATTATTTGATGCATATCTCGTATCTAGGATTTGCAGGGTAAGTATCACAGATATGTGTTAGTAACTGAAGAGGATTCAGAATGTGATGTGTAAGTATCCCTATTGTCACCCACATTGGGAATATGTCTGCTGACTTTTGCACAAAAATAAGTGTGGAGGCAGTAATATTATTCCTTTAGAATATGAGATGAGTGCATTAAATAATTGTGAGTAAAACAAAGGTAATCTTTACCCTCACGAGTTGTAATGCATGACTAAGTAAAATACAAAAACCAAGAACACCGTAGAGCCTAAAGGATATCTGAAATGTGAGAGAATGGTGTTACTGAATTATGAATTTTAAAAGTTCTCGAATGTTAAAAGTCTGAAAAGTTACATTTTATTTCATTAAAAATATTTCTTTTTTTCCCATGTATTTTAACTAGTAGCAGTCATAATTTATTCACATAATGTTAGGATCTCAATCAAATCAAATCAAAGGAATTATTTCTTATGTCTGGCCAGAGTGATTTATTAAAAAATATGGATATTGATATAGTACTGATATCCAACTGTGACGGACAAAAACTTTGTAACAGTTTAAAGTTAGAAAATGTGTGTTTATTGCGATACTGGGCAGCATGTGGGATAGCTCCCAAATACAC
>VYZP01066316.1:6801-22254 GCA_013400635.1 Hypocryptadius cinnamomeus | reverse complement strand
CCAGCGCCGAAATCCCAGGAAAAATTAAACCCCCCCCTAAAATCCGGAGCCAGTTCCATGTCGGGAGGTGCCAAACCGGTCACGACCGGATTTTTTTTTTTTTTTTTTNNNCCCGCCGGGTTTTTTTTTTTTTTTTTTTTTTTTTTTTTTTAATTTTTTTTTCATTCAAAAATTTAAAAAAAAAATTCCTTTTTTTTTTTTTTCCCTTCTCTTTTTCCCTGCCCCGCGAGGCATCATGGGAAAAAGTCAGCATCCCCCTTTTCTTTTGTTTAATAAAACAGAACGCGCATGATTGGCAGGGAAGGGCCCGCTCGGAGCGCGGCTCCGGCTCCGGCTGCGGCTGCGGCTCCGCGGGCGATGGAGCGCGGGGCCCTCCCCGGCCCCGGCCGCCTCCTGCCCCTTCCCGCTCCGCTCCCGGGCCCCCCCGCGCTGCTCCCTCGTTTTCTTGGCAACTCGAGGCAGCGGGAATATTGTACCTGTAAGTATCCGTGAGACCGTCCCGGGGTTTGTCGGGAATTCGGACCGGACAAAAGGGTTCCTTACGGATGAGCGGAGCTGCTTTTCTGCTTTTTTTTTTTGTTGTTTTTATTATTATTTTATTTTTTGGGAATGTCTCGAGGGAGTGTTTTAAGGAGAAAACGAGCACCGGTGCTGGGATTTGCTGTCTGTGATTCCCTTCTCCCTTCCCTCCCCCCCTTCCCCACCTCATCCATGCTCCCACCATCGCTATTCCACCAGAATGCTCCAATCCCACCCTCCCCGCGCCCCGCCGGCTGGAGGGGTGACAAAAATGCCGGGAATAACGATGCCTTGGATCAATGTCACCCCCCCGCCCCACACTTCCCGGTGGTGATTGATTTAATTATTGATTGGGTCGTTAATTGGTGATCGATGGCCCGCCGGAGCCGGAGCGGCCGCACAAAGGCAGCGCCCGCAGTCGAGGAAATCGGGAAGCGTTATATAAGGAAGCCTGGGAAGTCTGCGTCATCCCGGATGGGGAGGGGGCCGGGGCCGGCCGCTCCCTCCCCCCCACCTTCCATCCCATCATTTTTTATTGGGTTTTATTTTCCCGGAGCGTTTTCCAGCTGGCTTTTCCCAAAACGGGTCGTCCCAGCCAGATGCACTGGAATTTTTATGTGTCTTTAAGACTTTGTGGAGTTTTTGGGTCTTTTCCCCCCATTTCAGGGCATGAAGCAGCTTCTGGAATTCCCGCTCTCCTTCCACATCCCAAAAATCCTGGGGTGGGACGAGGTGTGAGGCCCGTGGTGCCGGACACGACCCCGGCATTCCCTGCTCCCGAGAAATGGAGTTGGACAAGAACACAAACTTAGGAGGGAAGGGAAGCACTTTTTGGGAGGGAGGATTTTCCTCCTTTCCTGCTTTTCCTGCTTCCCATTGTTAGTTTTGTACTTGATCCAGAGTTGTAGAATCTGAGGACATCCCAAGCTGGGGGTGGTGATCCGGAATCCGGGAGATCCAGGCTCTGGGAGATCCGGAATCTGGGGGATCCAGGGTCTGGGAGATCTGGAATTGGGGGGATCCAGGCTCTGGGAGATCTGGAACTGGTGGGGGATCCAGGGTCTGGGAGATCTGGAACTGGTGGGGGATCCAGGATCTGGGAGATCTGGAATTGGGGGGATCCAGGCTCTGGGAGATCTGGAACTGGAGGGGAATCCAGGGTCTGGGAGATATCCAGGGTCTGGGAGATCTGGAATCCAGGAGATCCAGGGTCTGGGCGATCTGGAATCCGGGAGATCCAGTGTCTGGGAGATCCAGAATTGGGGGGATCCAGTGTCTGGGAGATCCAGAATTGGGGGGATCCAGGGTCTGGGACCGATGTGTCGGAGCAGGGACCGGTGTCCCCTTGTTGGGATCCAGGAATGGGAGCAGCAGAACTCCTGGAGCAGTTTGCTCCATAGGAATTCCCACTCTGCCACATCCCAGTGCCCGCTCCCATCTCGACTTTTCCGTTTGTCTTCCCAAATCTTCCGTCATATTCCCGTTCCCTCCCGGGAGCAGCCGTGTCCCTGTGGGTTCTGGGATGGCTCTGGGACCGTTCTTAGGGCTTTTCTGGTGTTGCTTTAATCCCGGTGCTCCTCCTGCTCCGGAGAAAATCTCCACGAGCCACCCTCAGCCTCCCTTACCTTGCTCAGAATTCCTGCACGGAGCCGGGCGTTCCTGGGGATTCCTGGAGCAGCAGGATTGGGAGCAGCAGGGTTTTTGTTCAGCCGTGGAGCTTTTTTCCCTTCCCTTTCCAGCGGCGTTCCCGGATCCCGAATCCAGATCCCGCTCCTGGCCGCCGAGCCGTTAAATCCTAATTACCTTTTTAGGTTATTATCCTTTTCCTGGCGTTCCTTGGGAATGCTCGCCCTGGGAGCCAGCCATTTTGTGTTCCGTGCCGGAACGCGTTTTACGACGCCGACGTCGGGATGTGCCGAGCCCAGATGGAATTGGAGCCGCCTCGTGCCGGGCTCCGGGAAGCCCCTGGAGCAGGATTTCGGCCGGATGGCTCCGGATGAGGAGCCAGCCCTGTGGATTTCCCACGGGATTGGCGCAGCTTGACGCCGGATCCTGGGATTTGGGGGGGTTCGGGCAGCGGGAGCGCGCCCAGGTGAGCTGCAGGAGTTGGATCTCGCCGGTTCCCGCTCCCTGATCTTGGGAGAACGGGACTTTAATTGGATTTGAACGGGTTTTATTCTATCAGTCTCACATCCGAGTGATGTCCTGGGTTTGGAGTGCCCGGGATGGTGCTGGAGCCTCTGGGAGCACCTTGGCTCCGGGGATGGATGCCCCGTGGAGCGTTAGGGGTCACGCTGGGTTTGGATTCTGGGTCTCTCCTGGGATTTATTCTGGCATTCCAGCCCCAAATGGAAACGGGGAGATGCTCTGTGTCCCCTGAGGCTGCCTCTGCCTGGGAATACCAGAGCTTCCCAAGAAGCAGAGCAGGCGCTGGGCTGGTTTAACCCTGATTTCCCATCCTCGCTCCCTTGGATCCCAGGGATCCACCTCGGCTCCTCCGGGGCCACCGGCAGCTCCACTCGGCGGAATTCCAGCGCTGCTGGAGAGGGGTTGGGAAACTGGAGGGTGCTGGGGAGACCTCGTGGTGCTGGGGGCACGTGGATCCCTTGTGGCAGATCAGGGATCACTCCTGGTGGATCAGGGATCATTCCTGGTGCTGGATCAAGAATTACAACCCCTCCATGAGCTCCAGAGGGTCCGAGGCCGGGATTTGGGGCTGGAAGACCAACATGGGGATTGACCCAGCGGAAAACTCTCCAAGAAGGCTGGAAAGGGGCTGGGACCTCTCTGGATAAACTCTGACTGGAATTAACTCCTGGTGCTGCTGAGTCTTGGTTCTGGATTCCATCGGGTAAATCCCAGGATATTTTCCCTCCTGGCTGCATCTCTCCCTGGATATTCCCACTTCTTCCTGGAATATTCCTTCTTTTGGCCCAACTCGCTCGTTCCATCCTTTCAAATCCTCCCGCTGAGGATTTTTTTTTGTTGTTGGATTTTTTCCCCTGTGGGCACCACATCCAATATCCATGGAAAAAGGGGGTGCTGCTTTGTTTGTCTGTGAACGCCAAACCCGTCCTGCCGGGCCCTGTGGAGCAGGAGAAGCGCCCGGAGCCAGCGGAACGTGCCGAGGAGCGCGTGGTGCCGCGGCAGGGACGGGAGCAGCGTCCCCGTGGAGAACTGGGAATCGCCGTCAGGACGGATCCAGGCCGTGTCCAGCCCACTGGGATTCCTGGAAAGCCTTCCAAGGTCAGCTGGGCCGGTCCAGCCGACCCTGCTCATCCCACTCTGGAATCTTGGCTCTCCCCCGGCTCCAGGCTCCTGTTTCCAGGCACTCGGGGAAGGTGCTCCCGGGGATAATCCCACTTGGAGGCACAACGTGGATTTAGCTCCTGTTTTCCATGAGTTTTGCCACCATTTGGGAATCTGGTTCCAGTGAGGAGGATTTTTTTGGATGGAAGCTGAAGGGAGAGGCCGAGGCTGTTCCCTGGGATGTGCCGGATCCCCGGGGGCTGTGCCGGAGGGCGGTGGGGCCGGATGATCCGGTTTGGGATGTGCCGAGACCGGAGCGGGGCCAGCACGGATCCTGCTGCCTGTCCGACCTCCAGACCAACTCCTGGGATTAGAATCATTCCTGCTCTTTGCTGTGGATTTCTGGATGGAATCAGGAGCTCTCCCCTGGCTTTCCCAGCGCTCTGGAAATTCCCAGTGGATCCTTCCATTCCCCCTCCAGCCAAAGGGCCCCATTCAATCCTGAATCCGAAGCCTAATTTAATTTTTATTGGATCTGGCTGAGCCTGGAAAACCTCTGGAGTGGATTAAATAGTGGTGGGCCCCATTCCCGGTAACAGCACTTTGGATTTGTTTGGAATGCCAGAGGGGAGGGCGTTGAGCGACCACCTTGGTGATGGAGCAGGGACCGGGGAGTCTCTGGAATTCCTGCGGGATCCTTCCACCCGCTGGAGAGGACGAGCAGGAAGTTGGTCCAGGAGATCCTGGATCTCCCTGCTGGATCCCAGCTCCGTGCTCAGTTCAGGTATCTGTGGGGAGCTCTTCTCCAGTGGGATGTTGGTCCTGTGGACCTGTCCCTCCTTCTCCTCCTGTCTCCTTCCCGGGAGCAGCCGTGAGCCCGTTCCTGGCCGCGCTCCCGGGATCCTGGCGCGCTCCCAGCGGCTCCAGCCGCAGCGCTGGGCGCGGCTCCGAGCGCTCCCGGGGTGTCTGGAACATCCCCGATCCCCCCGGGGTCACTCCTGCGGGACGGGGGCGGGAGCAGCTCCCGCGGCCTGTCCCGGCTTGCTGGGCTAAATTTGGGAGACGTGCGGAGAGACGGGATGAGCAGGTAGGGAAGAGCCCTTGGTGCTCCTTGGAGGCTCCGTCCGGCTTTTTTTCAGATCGTATTTGGGATTCCCATCGGTTTTCCTGCTGCCCCCCCTGCTCCTGCTGTCTCCAGTGGGAGCTGAACTCGTGTGCCGATGTACGGATGCGTCATTCCAGGGGTTTGTACCCGAGCCAGAGCCTTCTCCTGGCAGGAGTTTGGCTCGGGGAGGGTTTATCCCGGGAATGACTCGGAGCTGGGTCCAGGCAGGTGTGGAGCAGCTCCAGGTGCCGGGGATCCGGCCGCTCAGAGCAGGGACACTTTCTGTTCCCTGCGGAGCAAGGAATTCCCGATGTTCCCGGGCCGGCCACATGGAATTCCCACCTATTCCCCAGGTGTTTGTCCTGGTCCCCAGCCCTGCTCCGCAGGGAAAGGCCTCGCCCAGCTGGTTTGCAGGTGGAGCTCCCGTGGCTCTTTGTTGTCTGAGCTGGTTCCTTATCAGCCTGGGAGCGGGATTGGGATGGGGTTGGGATGGGCTCCGGGCTTGGGATGGGGTTGGGATGGGCTCCTGCCTGTTTTCCAGAGGGCATTCCTGCACCTGGAGCTGAGGCGGGGGAGCAGGAGAGGTGGGAGGGCGGGGATGGACCTGCCCGAGCCTCCATCCCCGGAGCTGCCGAGCATTCCTGCCTGGAAAACCGCGCGGTGGGGGATTTCCTGGCGTTCCAGGGCTCCCGAGGGGGTGCATCCCGGCTCCCCTTCCTTGCTGAGCCATATCCGTGGGGTTTAATCCCAAAGGAGGGATTGTGCTGCCGTTCTCAGGGACTTCAGGGCCTTTCAGAGGGGGAAACTCCTGACCTGGATGGGGACTGGGGAGGTCGGAGCTCTGTGAGGAGATCGGAGCTCTCCAAGAGGTCGGAGCTCTGTGAGATTGGAGCTCTCCAAGGCATTGGAGCTCCATGAGGAGATCAGAGCTCTCCGAGGAAGCCGAGCTGAGCTTGGGGGGGATCCTTGGCACTGACAGTGTCCCTGTCCTGTCCCTCAGGATGGACCGGATGACGGAGGACGCGCTGCGCCTGAACCTGCTCAAGAGGAGCCTGGAGCCGGCGGAGGAGCGCGAGGACGTCCTGGCCAAGCGGCTGAAGATGGAGGGACACGAGGCCATGGAGAGGCTGAAGATGCTGGCACTGCTCAAGCGCAAGGACCTGGCGGGGCTGGAGGTGCCCCACGAGCTCCCGGTGAAGCCGGACGGGATCAAGGGCTACGAGGAGAAGCTCAACGGGAGCCTGCGGCCCCACGGGGACGGGCGGAGCGCGGCCCGGCCGGGCAAGGAGAACATCAACGACGAGCCCGTGGATATGAGCGCCAGGAGGAGGTGGGTGCCGGGAATTCCGGGGTCTGGTGGGGCGGGAGGAGCTGGGTTGGGAATGAAATGGGATTTGGGGGGTCCTGGAGAGCCCGTTCTGGTGACACCGAGAGCTGGGGAGGGACCTGGGAATGGCGGGATGAGGGGGAATGGCTTCCCAGGGACAGAGGAAGGAATCAGGAAGGAATTGTTCCCTGTGAGGGTGGCACAATTTGTGGATTTCTTATCCCTGGAAGTGTCTAAGGCCAGGCTGGACGAGGCTTGGAGCAGCCTGGGATAATGGGAGGTGTCCCTGAAGGGTCGTGCTCCGAGTGAGGAGTCGTGGGCTGCATCCTCAGCGGAATTCCTTGGATATTGTGCAATATGAGGGTACCCAGTGGGGCACCAGCATGGCACATGGACACTTGGACCAGGAAATCAGCCCTGGAAAGAGCTGGGAATACTCCACTCTGAGTTGAGAAGTGAGACTGGGAATGTCTCATTTTCCTGGATTTTCCTCGGGAATGTGCTCCACCTCTCCTCACCCTGCCTGCCTCCCTCGCCGTGGCTCCTCCTCCAGTGATTCTGTTGGAATTCTGCTCTTCCTGGACAAAGGAAATCTGACAATTGGTGATTCCTCATGGATGGATCCATTTTCCCTCTTGGATTTGGACTCTGGCTCTGCCTTATTCCCCTGGTGGAATGTCAGTAATCCAGCCTGGATGTATCTGGATGCTCCTGCAAAATTATCCCCAGGAGCTGTAGGACAGCCCTCATCCAGGAAAATGCCATCCAGATGTGCCAGCCCAGTTTGGAGCTCCTGGGATGCAGCCTGCTTTGCCTGGATGGGCTCCCACTGGCTCCTTCTCCTTGGGATGCTCTGGAATTTCTCTGCTGGAGCAGGGGCAGCTCCGTGCTCTGGTGCTTTGGAATATCCACAAAAACAGCTGGAATGCTTGGGAGATGAAGGCAATCCCAGCTCTGAGTGTCTTCCCACCCTCAGAGCAGCCAAACCTGGGAGCTGGGATTTGGCTCTGGGCTCCCTCCTGGGTGTTCAGAGCTCACACTTTGGGATGAGATATTCCACGGTCTCCCCTCACTGCAGGGACCTTCCAGGGAGCTGGAATTACCTCTGAGCCCGGCATTCCCACTGCTCCACACTGGATTATCCCAGAGTTTTCCAAGGTTCTCCAGCAGCAGGAATGAAATCCAGGGTAGCAAAGGGCTTTTCTTGGAGTCTCCTTCCCCGAGATGATCCCTCCTGGATCCTGCTGGATTCCACCACTGATTTTCGGTTTATTTCTTTTCCCTGCTGCTCCTTTGGTTTCCCAGTCCTGGTCATGGATCAGCTGGATATTCATGCAGGATTTCCTTTATGGAATGAGCTTTTCCAATAGATTTGGGTTGGGATAGGCTTGGAATGGTGCCGTTAATGGGGGGGGGGCTCGGCCCCTTCTCTACCACAGTGAGGATGAATTCCAGGCTGGACTATCCCTGCCATTTCTTCCCATCCCACCACCAGGACATGCTCCTGATTCCCACCTGATTCCCAGGTGGGATTTGCACCCCTGGAGAGGGACCTGGGGGGTGAGGGAGTGCTTTTGAGGGAGTCCTTCCCTCCTGGTGTCCATGGGAGCCGCGCCACTCCGGATCCGTGCTGGAATCAGGGGGATCCTGCTCCCAAAATTCCACATTGCTGGCTCAGTAGGGCTTCCCAAATCCCAAATTCTGGCTCACTGGGATTCCTTTCCCCCTGCAGTGACCAGGACCGGGGCCGCTTGACCCCATCCCCGGACATCATCGTCCTGTCGGACAACGAGGCCTCCAGCCCCCGCTCCAGCTCCCGCATGGAGGAGCGGCTCAAGGCGGCCAACCTGGAGATGTTCAAGGTGAGGGAACGGGAATTCCACCCCAGGAAAGGCACGGGGTGGGGGGGATGAAGCATTTGGGGCGTTTCTCAGCAAGTTCCAGCTGCAGCCCCCCGGTTCTTGCACCTGTGGTCCAAATTCCTGCGTGGATTCAGCTTTCCGCCCTCTCCCCTGCTCACGTCCTGCCCGGTGTCCGGTGTTTTCCAGGGGAAGAGCCTGGAGGAGAGGCAGCAGCTGATCAAGCAGCTCCGGGACGAGCTGAGGCTGGAGGAGGCCCGGCTGGTGCTCCTGAAGAAGCTGCGGCAGAGCCAACTCCAGAAGGAAAACGTGGTGCAGAAGGTGAGGGGTGAGGATGGGTGGGATGGCCTCACTCCACCTCTGGGATTCCCTCACCAATCCCCCCTGGGAAGACAAACCCACGGCTCTGCCCGTGGATTCCTGCTGATCCCGGCTCTCCTTGCTGCCCCCCAGACTCCCGTTGTCCAGAACGCCGCGTCCATCGTGCAGCCGTCCCCTGCCCACGTGGGACAGCAGGGCCTGTCCAAGATCCCCTCCCGGCCCGGAGCTCAGGGGGTGGAGCCTCAGAATTTAAGGACATTACAGGTGAGCATTCCTGGTTTTTCCTGGAAAATGCTGATTTTGGTGGATGCACACAGAGCTGAGGGGCTTTTTCCAAGAGGTGGAGGAATTCCTTCAATTCGTGGTGCTTGGGGTTGGATTTGGGTTTGTCAGGAGTTAGACTCTGTGATCCTTGTGGAGCTGGATATTCCATGATCTTCTGAATGTCCAGTGTCCCAGCTGGAGTGGGATGAGGATGGTGGGAATTCTCCAAGGCCTGCAGCCTTCCTGCTGCTCCCAAAGGAGAAGACACTGGAAGTGTTTGCTCCATGGATTTCTGCCGCTCTCCTTGGAGCAATTCCAGCCTCCCAGGGGAAAGAAATAGGGATGTGCCAGCTTGAGCTGGGGAAAGGGCCACAATCCTGTAAAATCCAGGACAGTTTGGGAAAAAGCAAAGGATTTGGGGCATTAGAAATTAACTGGGATTCTGGATAAGCAGGAATTCCACGGATCAGGGAATCAGTGCTCCAAGTTTCCCTCATTTTTCTATGATTTTGTTACTGAGCTCAGGGAGCGCTGGCAGAGGGATGGTTTGGGTTGTCCTGTGCTGATCCCAGAGCTGGTTCCTGGGATCTGATTCCCTGATTCCACGTGGATTCCCCACAGGGCCACAGCGTGATCCGCTCGGCCGCCAGCTCAGCCCTGCCCCACATGTTGATGTCCCAGCGCGTCATCGCCCCCAGCCCCGCCCAGCTCCAGGGCCAGCGCGGGCCCCAGAAACCCGGCCTGGTCCGCAGCTCCACGCCCGGGATGAGCCCTGCCATCAACTACCAGCCGGTGGGTCACTGGTTTGAACTGCCTGGATACTGGTTTGGGCTGGTTTTCACTGGTTTGGACTGCCTGGATACTGGTTTGGGCTGGTTTTCACTGGTTTGGGCTGGTTGGGTGCTGGTTGGTACCAGTTTGCACTGGTTTGTACTGCCTGGGCACTGGTTTGGACTGCCTGGGCACTGGTTGGTACCAGTTTGCACTGGTTTGTACTGCCTGGGCACTGGTTTGGCCTGCCTGGGCACTGGTTTTGGCTGGTTGGGCACTGGTTGGTACCAGTTTGCACTGGTTTGTACTGCCTGGGCACTGGTTTGGCCTGCCTGGGCACTGGTTTTGGCTGGTTGGGCACTGATTGGTACCAGTTTGCACTGGTTTGTACTGCCTGGGCACTGGTTTGGCCTGCCTGGGCACTGGTTTGGACTGCCTGGGCATTGGTTGGTACCGGTTTGCACTGGTTTGCACTCGTTTTTTGCCGGTTTGTACCGGTTTGGGCGGTGCTTTGGGCTGGTTGGGGCTGGTTGAGCACTGGTTTGGTCACTGGTTTGTACCAGTTTGCACCAGTTTGGACCGGTTTGCACGACCCCCACCCCAAGTCCATACCTGCTCACCCTCCCCTCCGCAATTCCCGGGACTCCCCAGCCCTTGTGTCCGCCCTGACAGCTCCTCGTGCTCTGGGGATCTGTGAGCCTGGCACTCCCAGCAATCCCAAATTCCCACCTGATCCCAAATTCCCACCCTGATCCCGTCTCCTCCGCAGCAATCCGGCTCCTCGGTGCCGTGCCAGCGCTCGTCGTCCTCCGCCATCTACATGAACCTCGCGTCCCACATGCAGCCGGGCTCGGTGGCCCGCGTGTCCTCCCCGCTCCCCAGCCCCAGCGCTCTCTCCGACGCCGCCAATTCCCAGGCCGCCGCCAAGCTGGCGCTCCGGAAGCAGCTGGAGAAGACGCTCCTGGAGATTCCGCCCCCGAAGCCGCCGGCGCCGCTCCTGCACTTCCTGCCCAGCGCCGCCAACAGCGAGTTCATCTACATGGTGGGGCTGGAGGAGGTGGTGCAGAGCGTCATCGACAGCCAAGGTCATTGCCCGGGCTCATCCCCAAGGGAAAACGGAGCTGGGGAGGGATTCCCGGGGGTTCAGCCCCCGATTTGGGGCGTTTCGGGATGAAATTGTGGGGTTTAGGGATTTGGGGGCGCTTGGAAGGGTTTTAGGAGGTAGCGGGGTTTGGGAGGAAACTGAAATTTTAGGGTGGGTTTGAAGGTTTTTAATGTGTTTGCAGGATTTCAGACTGAATTTGTGGGATTTTAGACCAAATTCTCAGGATTTTAGACCGAATTCTCAGGATTTTAGACCAAATTCTCAGGTTTTTAGACCGAATTCTCTGGTTTTTTAGACCGAATTCTCAGGATCTTAGACCAAATTCTCAGGATCTTAGACCGAATTCTCAGGATTTTAGACCGAATTCTCAGGTTTTTTAGACCAAATTCTCAGGATTTTAGACCAAATTCTCAGGATTTTAGACCGAATTCTCAGGATTTTAGACTGAATTCTCAGGATTTTGGCCAATTCTCAGGATTTTGGCCAATTCACAGGATTTTGGCCAATTCTCAGGATTTCTACCGATTCGCAAGATTTCATCCAAAACTTTCAGTATTTCCGCCCAGTTTTTTGGGATTTCACTCGGGATTTTCAGCCTTTCAGCCCGAAGCGCTGTGTTCAGTGCGGGTGCTGAGGCGGGGGCGTGTTGCAGGGAAGAGCGCCCCGGCGGTGCCGCGCGTGGAGCCGTTCGTGTGCGCGCAGTGCCGCACGGACTTCACGCCGCACTGGAAGCAGGAGAAGGGCGGGCGGATCCTGTGCGAGCAGTGCCAGACCTCCAACCAGAAGAAGGCGCTCAAGGCCGAGCACACGAATCGCCTCAAGAACGCCTTCGTCAAGGCCCTGCAGCAGGAGCAGGTTGGGATCGCTCGGAACGCCCCTTCCCGTTGGCTCATCCCATTCCAAAGCATCGCAGACCATCCCAAACCACCCTGTCCCATTCCATTATCCCCATCCCATTGATCCCATTGATCCCATCCCATTGTTCCCATTGATCCATTCCATTGTCCCCATCCCATTGTTCCCATCGATCCCACCCCATTGATCCCATCCCATTCCATTATCCCCATCCCATTGGTCCCATTGATCCATCCCATTGTTGCCATTGATCACATCCCATTGATCCCATCCCATTGTTCCCATCCCATTGATCCCATTGATCCCACCCCATTGATCCCATCCCATTGATCCATCCCATTGTTCCCATTGATCCCACCCTATTGGTCCCATCCCAGTCATCCCGTCCCAGCCAGGTTGGCATTCCTGAGGAATTGAGCAGGGTGGCATTCCCATAGGAATTGAATGGGATGGTGTTCCCAAGGGGATTGAGTGGGGTGGCATTCCCATGGGAGGGGGTGGCATTCCTGAGGGGATGGTGTTCCCAAGGGGATTGCGTGGGGTGGCATTCCCGTGGGGATTGAGCAGGATGGCATTCCCGTGGGCATTGAGCGGGGTGGCATTCCTGAGGTGATGGCATTCCCGTGGGCATTGGGTGGGGTGGCATTCCCGGGGGGATGGCATTCCCGAGGCAGGANATTGATCCCATTGATCCCACCCCATTGATCCCATCCCATTGATCCATCCCATTGTTCCCATTGATCCCACCCTATTGGTCCCATCCCAGTCATCCCGTCCCAGCCAGGTTGGCATTCCTGAGGAATTGAGCAGGGTGGCATTCCCATAGGAATTGAATGGGATGGTGTTCCCAAGGGGATTGAGTGGGGTGGCATTCCCGGGGGGATGGCATTCCCGGGGGGATGGCATTTCCGGGGGCATTGAGCGGGGGGGCATTCCCGGGGGGATGGCATTCCCGGGGGGATGGCATTCCCGAGGCAGGAGCTGAGGGCTGTTCCCCGCAGGAGATCGAGCAGCGGCTGCAGCAGCAGGCAGCCCTGTCCCCCACGGCCGCGCCCGCCGTGCCCAGCGTCGGCAAACAGGACGGGATCCTGCGGCACCACACGCTCCGGCAGGTGGGACAGCGGGAACGGGACCGTGGGGCCGTGGGATGGGACCGTGGGGCGGTGGGATGGGATCATGGGACCGTGGGATGGGATCATGGGATCATGGGATGGGATCGTGGGATGGGACCATGGGATGGGATCATGGGATGGAACCATGGGATCATGGGCTGGGATCATGGGATAATAGGATGGGGTGGTGGGATCATGGGATGGGACCATGGGATCATGGGATGGGATAGTGGGATAATGGGATGGGATCATGGGATGGGACCATGGGATCATGGGATGGGGTAGTGGGATAATGGGATGGGATCATGGGATGGGACCATGGGATCATTGGATGGGATAGTGGGATAATGGGATGGGATCATGGGATGGGACAATGGGATCATTGGATAAGGGGATGGGATCGTGGAATGGGACCGTGGGATAATGGGATGGGACCATGGAGTGGGATCATGGGATCATGGGATGGGATCATGGGATGGGACCATGGGATCATGGGATGGGGTGGGACAGGATGGCACTGGACGGGATGGGATGGGTTCATGGGGATGGGATCGTGGGATGGGATGGGATGTGACCATCAGCATGGGGTGGAATGGCCACCCTCTCTCCCTCTTCCCGACAATCCCAACGCCTCCCCCGTGTCCGTGTCAGGCCCCGCAGCCCCAGAGCAGCCTCCAGCGCGGAATTCCCACCTCCGCCCGCTCCATGCTCTCCAACTTCGCCCAGGCCCCGCAGCTCTCCGTGGCCGGAGGGCTCCTGGGAATGCCAGGTACGGCCCCGGCGCCTCGGGATGGGGTGGGAACGGGGGCGGGATGAGTCGGTTCAGGCCACACCCACTGGATTTCAGGGCAGAATTTGGGAATTCTCACCCTGTGCCAGCCCCATCCAGACCCCTCCTGTTTCATGGGGGTCCCAGGGTGGCTGTGGAGCTTAGGGAGCCATGGGATTTGTGGAATCCATGGGATCTGTGGGGTGCCTGGAATTTTTGGGGTCCCTGGGATCTGTGGGGTCCCTTGGATCCGTGGGGTCCCTGGGATCTGTGGGGTCTGTGGGATCTGTGGGTCCCTAGGATCTGTGGGGTCCCTGGAATCCATGGGGTCTGTGGGATCTGTGGGGTCCCTGGGATCTGTGGGGTCTGTGGGATCTGTGGGTCCCTAGGATCTGTGGGGTCCCTGGAATCCATGGGGTCTGTGGGATCTGTGGGGTCCCTGGGATCTGTGGGGTCTGTGGGATCTGTGGGTCCCTAGGATCTGTGGGGTCCCTGGAATCCATGGGGTCTGTGGGATCCGTGGGGTCCCTGGGATCCGTGGGGTGCCTGGGATCCGTGAGGTCTGTGGGGTGCCTGGGATCTGTGGTTCCCTGGGGTCTGTGGGGTCCCTGTGGTCTGTGGGATCTGTGGGGTCCCTGGAATCTTTGGGATCCATGGGCTCTGTGGGTCCCTGTGGTCTGCGGGATCTGTGGGTCNCCCTGTGGTCTGTGGGATCTGTGGGGTCCCTGGAATCTTTGGGATCCATGGGATCTGTGGGTCCCTGGGGTCTGTGGAGTCCCTGGGATCTGTGGGGTCTGTGGGATGTGTGAGTCCCTGGGATCTGTGGGGTCCCTGGAATCTTTGGGATCCATGGGATCTGTGGGGTCCCTGGGATCTGTGGGTCCCTGGGATCCGTGGGGTGCCTGGGATCCGTGGGGTGCCGAGGGTCGCTGCTGTCCCCCAGGAGTGAACATCGCCTACCTGAACGCCGGCATCGGGGGCCACAAAGCGTCGAGCCTGGCGGACCGGCAGCGGGAATACCTGCTGGATATGATCCCGCCCCGCTCCATATCCCAGTCCATCAGCGGGCAGAAATAGCCCCGGCTGCCCCCACCCTCCTGCCGGGCCCTCCCGGGCCGAGCCGGGCCGAGCCGGGCCGCGCCGGTGCCTCCGCTCCCGGGGAGGACAGACCGCGAGAACCCAAGAGAAACAAACAGAAAAACGTGGGGGAAAAAAAACCCACACGAAACAGACAAAACAAACATTTCAAACGGCGACCTGCCCCGTTCCCAGCCCGAAATTCCTTTGGTTTTCCAGGCCGGGAGTCGCTCCCTGCGCCGGCCCCGCCGCTCGTTTTGTAACGCCGCCGCTTTCTCCTTGTGTTGTGGGTTGTTTTTTGCCCCTTTTTTCCTTATTTTTTCCCCCCTCCCTTCGCTCCATGGATGGTTAAAGCTTTTTTCTCCCTTTTCCAGAGACTTTGGCAAGGGCACCGTCCCCAATTCCTTGGGGGGGAGATTTTGGGGGCAGCCTGTGCTGATTCCGGGGGGATTGGGGGCATCTAGTGGGGTGAGGCTCTGATCCCAGGGGGACAAATCCCTTTTGGAGCTGACCCCAGGGGGGCCACCACCTCCTGGCCCCACTCTTGGGGTGTCACCTCCCCCTGGCCCCGCTCTTGGGGTGTCACCTCCCCCTGGGCTCCGCAGGAGGACCCCGGAGACGCCAGCCCCGAGCCCTCAGCTCCGATGCCGATGTCCCCAGGGGTGATGGACGCTGCCAGACCCACCCCAGGAACCCCTCGGGAGTCCCTCAGTGTCCCCAGGGGTCCCTCGAGGTGACCAGACCCCCCCCCAGGGGTGTCCCCGCTGTCCCCGTCCCCACGGCGGGGACGCGGCGGCTCCGGAGCGGACGGCGGAGCGAAGGCGCGGCCAGGGCGGGTGAGTGTCCCCTGAGCTGTCCCCAGAGCTGTCCTGAGCTGTCCCCAGAGCTGTCCCCACATGTGTCCCCAGTCCCTGCATGCTCCGGAGCCGCGCTCGCCCCTCCCTGTCCCCTCTGTCACCCGGGGGTGGCACCGGGGTCACCAGTGGCCCCTGTGTCCCCCCAGGGACCTGTGTGCCACCCTGGGGGGTGACAGGGGTGGCACCGGTGGGGAGTGGGGGGGTCTCTGATGTCCCCTCTGTCCCCGGGGGTGGCACTGGGGGGGTCTCGGTGTCCCCTGGGG
>VYZP01066314.1:0-19124 GCA_013400635.1 Hypocryptadius cinnamomeus | reverse complement strand
GTTGTGCTTATGAATTAATGCTACACAGCTTGTACAACTGTGGAGAACATTTCAAGAATTAAAATAAACCAAATAAAACTATAAATAATACAATATTGGTATTTAAATGTGAGATCATAAAGAAAAAATCTGACACTGAGTAAGTAAAAGAGGTGGTTATTGCACACATATACTTCTGCTGCTATAAAAGCAAGATCTGGTGATGAAAGTATTTTTACCTTGCACTGAAATACACAACTGCATTGCTGCCAGAGTACATGTAATATAAATGCAAACAAACTCAGCTGTTTTAAAAACAATACCCATGATGCTATGCACTGAGACAATACTCTGTAAATCAGTTTATTTCCCATGTAGTGGACAAATCCAGTCAGTGTAATGATTTTTCCACATGGTGAATAGTAAAATCAAACTGCTTATTTTCCCACAAGTCACTGTGAGGATAAGGGTCTTGCTATACCCCTTAAAGCTTTCAATTTAAAAGTTAATTCTAGAAATTTGGAACAGTGACATCAGGGTCTTTTGCCATTAATAACCATGACAACATAACAAACGGCTAAAGAGCAGTTATTTGTAGAACAGTTCAACAACTCAGTTAAGGAAAAGAGTTTTAGTGCACTTTGCTCATTTTAGCCAACATGCTACATTGCCCTTTCTGCGTACAAAGTGGA
Source organism: Hypocryptadius cinnamomeus (assembly GCA_013400635.1). Lineage (NCBI taxonomy): Eukaryota > Metazoa > Chordata > Aves > Passeriformes > Zosteropidae > Hypocryptadius > Hypocryptadius cinnamomeus. Next base: position 18,453 of record VYZP01066314.1, on the reverse strand, counting down.
CTCATTGATTTCCACTGTAAGAAAAAAATTACTTGCCAAGCAAACCACTGTGTCAAGCTGCCCTTTTTTTCCTTAGACATTTTAAGACAGAAGCTTTGCAAGACATTACACAATTGTTTGCTTTTATTATTAAGTGAGAAAGTCTGATTTGTAACATTGTCACATTGCTAGTCAGAAATGCTTCAGTGATGGAAGTCAACGCTGGGTCAACACAAGGCCTCATTCTACAACATTCGTGTACAGAGAAATTATAGTGATTTTCAACACACCCAACAAAATATTCCTTGCTTCCTTCAGAGAATAGTCCCATTATTCTTCCTGTAGTGGGCATGTTACTACATAAATTACGATTTTTGTTTTTGGACAAAAACATCCCCAAATCTTCACAAGAACAAATGGACTTCTACAGGCATTACAGAAGTCTTCACACATCATCATCATCTGATGTATCACTGCTGCTTGTCTCAGAATCCTCATTCTCCAGAGCAGGTTTGAAAGTGCTGTTTTTCCAGGGGCTAAATTTAAAATTACAGATGAGGCCATTTTTCAAAATGCCGTTTTTCCGAAGGCCATTTTTTTGTAACTGAAATGTGAAAACATGACACATTTAGAGAAAGAAAATGCCAAACACAACAATCTGTTGTAATTCAACACTCTTTGCATTGTCACCTCTGGGCTACGCTGGATCCACAGCTTTTCATATATACACAGAAAGGATAACTCCCCTGTGAGCCTTCACCTCTGGCCAGCCACCTGTATCCCAGCGTCTCCAGCTGTGCTGAACTCCTGCAGTCAATGAGAGCTCACCCTGTGTTCACCCATATCCCCACACATCTTGCCCCAGAGGTCCTTTCTCCCAAATGGTCTCTCCCTGCAATCCAGTTCCCTTTCCCACAGTGCTGCAAACATCTGTGCTAAGAAGGGCAAGGGGCAATAGGGAAGGGGCCCAGAAGAGATGCTGCAGAGAGGAATGGGTATCTCAGCAATTGGAAAGTCAAAGACACTGAAGAAAGGAAACAGCTGATTCTGCAAAAAAGAAATGAATTATTGCATTTTCAATACCATGCAGAATGTGTGCGCTAAGACAAACACTTGAAAGTTTAATATTCCAATATTAAATTATTAATATTTCCAATAATATTGGAATTACCAAATGTTCAGATTTAGTACCACACACTATTCTCCTTTCTGACTCCTGTTCACTGACCCCATCAGGTATACTCAACACTCCTAATTGAAATAAAACAAAATAAAAATTTTTTAAAACCAAGGAAAAATCAAGTCTAGATTACCTTTTCATATTTTGTTACTAGTAAATTAAATGTCTCTCAATTCCCAAAAAAGAAAATGTAGCTCTCAGAGTAGCACAGAAACTGCACAAAAGCCTTGAAAGAAGACTCTCTTTCCTTAGGCTAAGCTGAGGAGCTTGAAAGCCTGTGCACTTCTGCCACCAACAATACTTAAATTACCCAGAAGTATGCCCTACCCTTCCCTTGATGCTTTGTGAATAGGCCTGAGCTACAGTCAGCACTGGTACCAAATTTTTTGGAAGCAACTATACTTCCAAAAGCACAGTACTGAAATGATACTGNACTGAAATGATACTGGAACAGCAACATCCCTAATGATCAAAATTACTGCAGATCCTCAAAGGAAGGCATCTAGGGTAACCAACTACAGGTTTATAATGGAAAATTAACTTAGTCTTACCTGTTCACTAATGACTTGAAACTCCCTCATCTCATCCTCAGTTAGTGGAGCACATGTTTCATCATTTTCACTGTCTTCCTGCCAGCCCATCTCCTTTAACAACCTTTAAATTAAGAAGGACAACATTAGGAATTTGCTACACACCCTCAAACATTTCAAGCTCTGCCTACATACATGTCTGAAGACCTGTAAGAAATGCATTGATTAATCAGCCAGTATTTTTTTTTAAACAAACTTATGTAAGTGTGAGTTCAAAGCCTTGTAAAAGGTATGTAAAGCACAGAAGCTGCGTTCTCAGGTCTCTCAAAGATGACCCTATACTACCACCATATGTGGTAAAAACTGTACCTTCATTCTAAGGCAAGAGATCTGTGTCAGAACAGTAAGAATGTATTTTGTTAACATAACTTAAAACTGTCAGTGAAGTAGCAATCTATTCACTCCCCTGAGAACAGTATAAAGAGACAAAGACACACGGAGGGACTCTGCAGGTTTTCCTGAATAACAAAGCAGAGCAAGGCATAAGGAATATTGGTGGTGTCCCTCGATGGAAACCAATTCAGGATGCAATGGCCTCATGTGATTTCTTTTGTATACCACATGCTAATGTCAAGAGCCCTGTCAGGCTTCTTCACAATTGACTCTCAGCCCACAGCACATGCTGGTTTTTCAGCTTGAACAGCTAGGAGTGGATTTTGGGATAAGGGGAAGAAATGAGGAGAAGAAAGACTCCTCTCTTAACTAAGCTTGAGATATACAAAGATGCAATAATCAGCATGTTTTGGCTAGTTCCTAAAGAAGAATGGCAGTATCTGAGAATCTGAGCAGGAAGAAAATGGTTTTACATTTGAAGATGGCATGAAAACAGGGTTTATCTGAGGGTGAAGATACTGTGACATTTAACAATGAAGTTATTAAGTTTGCTTGCTGCAAAGTTTTTGCCAAAAGGATTAGCACCTTCTTCAGGTAAACCAGGTATCTAACCTTAAAGCAGACTAAAGCTATTTCACAAAAAACAAAGAGGTTTCTAAAATGTATGCTGGAGCTGATGCTTTTAGCAAGAGCTAAAAAACAGTGAATATATTAAAATAGTAAGACAAACTCACAGTGACACCATATACCAGGTACTTCATTTAGACAGATATCAGCAAAAAATGTCCGTCAACACAATCCTCCCCACAAAGAACTCTATATCCCAATACAGTGGATGTGCACTGGGCAATTTTGCAGGGAACCAAAGCCATCAATGAGCATTTTTAGAACCATAACAAAAGCCTGGAATTGTAGAAGGAGAAAAGCACTACTCTGCTTAAAAAAAAAGTCAGTAGGACAGTAACAGAAATGGAAATTGTATTCCCTGTTGCATTAGGACCAAATCGGAAAGCATAGCAGGCAGGAACAATCAGGTCATCAGGATGCAGTAAAAATATACGCAAGTCATCCAAAACTCTAAGAGAATACATTGTACAGAAAAACACAATGCTACATGCAGTTCAGTGATAGTTAGTTGAGTTTAAGTTTTACTGCAAGCAAGCTCAGACATAAGCACTGCATTCAGTGAAGTAAATAGTTACAGAGCTTCTGTTAATGTAAGTAAAGTTTAGGTAATAGCTAACTAACTTTAAAGCAACATTCTGTAATGTTAGCAGCACCACTGTCCCTTTAAACTGACACCATTCTAGAATGGTTAGAAGTATGAACTACATAAAAAAATTCCTTTGGCTTAGCCAACTTGATACCAACAGGATTGCAGCATGTTGGGAACTTCCCCAGCAGGAAGGAAGATCTTTTGTACCAAGTGTGCCAATACTTTTACTAGGTATGCAAAAGAAATCTGGGAGCTAAGGTGGTGAACCATAGTGCAATTTAACACAAAAAGGCTAACCATAACATCTGTCCACATGTATGCTGAGCTCATAGCCAAAGCATTGTGGCACTATGGACACACAGCCTCTCTGGGAGAGAGACATTTGCCCAAAAATCCTAACAAGGCTATTTAAAGTAATTTGAATTGAAAAACCAAGAGTTAGATTTGACTCCCATCTGCCAGTCAAAAAATCATGAGCCTCTAGGGGCCATAGATTTCACAGACTCCCAGAATATCCTGAGTTGGAAGGGACCCACAAGGAATGTGGCATCCAACTCCCGGTCCTGGACAGAACAAGCCCAAGAATCATACCCTGTGACTGAGGGTAAACAAACCCTGCCCAAATACTTCTTGAACTCTGTCAGGCTTGGTGTTGTGATCACACTCCTGGGAATCCTCTTCCAGTACCCAACTATCCTCTGGATGAAGAACATCCTCTCTTTCTGAAAGTCACAGATTTTCGCCCTACAATAGCAAGCACCATTTTCCATTTTTGGTATTCCAAACTAATATCTGGCAAGTTGATGTCCCCCATTAGGACAGCAGCAGTTGATTTAGAGGTGTTCCTTAGCTCCTTAAAGGACAGTCAGTGTCATCATCCTACAGTGGGTGGCCTACAGTGGACTCCAACAATGACATCACCTTTTTTTATTTGCTCCTTAATCCTTATCCAGAGGCCCTTAACCATGCCATCACCAGCCACAAGCTCCATATATTCTGCCCCATCCATTAGATACAACACCATTCCCCCACCTCTCCTGATGTCTGCACCTACTGAGGATCCTGCCACCATCTGCAACACTCCAGTGACAGAACTCATCCCAACTGGTGTCACTTACGGCAGTGATGTTGCCAGTGGTGGGAAAAAAGGAACAGAGCAGGGTGCTTTGTACTCTTCATACTCAGGAGGAGTAAGAGGAAATCAAAGTTTCTTCTACAGGCACAACAAAATGAAGAGTTGCCTAATCCAATGTATAGACTCTATCACCAAAAAAACCCAAACAAATCTGTCTAAACCATAAGAATCTGATATAAGAACGGGTTGTGATTATCCAGCAGCATCATTCTCATATCTACCAAATGCTACAGCAGTTAGATTACTGGGATAATAGAATTGTTTCACTCCTTTTCATGAAATTACTTTCTCACCTTCCAGTGAACTGTCTTGTGGTATCACTAATAGTGTCAACAAGTCAGCTACAAAAATAATTAACTACTTTAATAATGATGAAAAGCTCACTGAAGTTTTATCTAAGATGCAGCATTTAAAATATTTTTAATACAAACAGCAATTACACACATTGTTCCTCCCAGACACCTAGACCAAAACCAGAGGGATGAAGTCACTATGTAGTTTGCTATATTCCTTATTAAGAAATAAACTTTCTTTATTTAAAAATTGGATGTAAGTCAGTACACAGGTCTAAGAAACAAAGTATATCTCATGTTAAATTAGTACATGCCTAAAAGATACATTTTACATTACTGAAGAAACATTTTATGTGTTCTCAGTTTTCAGATTTTGACTTCTGAACCAGTAAGAATTTATGAACATGCTCAGTTACCATGAAGGAACACTATGTTGTATACAGTACATACCTATGCTCTGCCTCAAGTGAGCTTGAAAGAACATTTGCCTGAGGGAAAGCTGAAGACTGAATGATCTGCTGAGGTGTAATTGAAGCATTGCCATTCTCCTGCAGAATCTCATTTTCAAAGTTTTGGTTTATATCTCTTTCACAATGAGGACTGTTGCTGTTATGCAAGCTGAAGGACTCATCATCCTAAATACAAAAATAATTTTACATTACAAAATGCAAAAGTGAATTCCATCCACAAGTAAATATCCAGAAGTGCTGCAATTCAGTAGTTCTGTTTAGTTTAAATTAAGTTTAAAGGGAGAGACTCTGTACTTCACGGGTAATTCTGTTCACCCTTCTGGCGTTTGCAATACCTGTGTGCTACAGAATTCCTAAGATACGCTACTGATTAAGTAATGCAGAAAGCAATTCACATGCTTTTCCCCAAATTTTTTTTCTGCAAAGTTTCACACGTCTCAAAATTCAGCTGTTCTTCATACTTACAGAAATAACAGGCTGTTGAATTTTTATTGTCCTTAATTAATAGTAATATCAGAGCTGTATGTGGCAGAAGAAGTTTGAAAGTATATCAGTTCTGAAGTTTACTTCATCTAAGGGACAGGTCACAACACCCATATCTCAAATAGCAAATTCTCTGCCATGAATCCAGAAGGACTGCATACTGCTCTTTAAATTCAGACAAGCTCACTTACACACATGCACTCAATCCCAGCTTCTCAGGCTGTTGTGAACAGCAACTGTAAATTACTAGACATCAAATAAAAATCAGGAAGAAAATCTATTTACAAAGCCAACTGTTCAGGTTCACTCAAAGATTAAAATGTCTTTAGTCTATAAACATGAGGGATTTCTTTCTACTCTACTCATTCAGCAACTTGTAATTCATATTTATGAATGAGCCAAATAGCCTCAGAAGTCTTACCAACTGTAAAAACAAAGAAGAGCACAATCATTATCTAGTTAACACCGCCTCAATAACAAAATCACTAAACTGGGCATATAACAGCATTACCCACAGCAGGAGGAAATCATGCAATCTTCTGCATTTGTAAGAAATCATACTTCAGAGCACAGGATCAACACCACCATCATTTCCCTCCCACTCACATGTTGTCTGCTTTCAGAAATATTAGAACGGTCAGCAAGATATTGTTAAGAACACATATCCCAGTAAACGTACATTCAGCTGTTCCATTATATGTCTGAAGAATGTGTCACATAATACCAAAAAAAATTATAAATTTACTAAGCAGTTCTAATACACAGGGCAAAACAGCTTCTTCCAAGTGTGATTCAGCTACTGAGCACAATTTGCCTCATTATTTCATAATTCTTAATCTCTAGATGGTTCCTAAGATCTTTCTAATCTTAAATCAAAATCTTGGTGTATTTCCTGAACACACGAACAAAGCTATCCCCAATATCCATCTCAGGGCACTCAGTCACAGAATACCTAATGAAAAGATGTAGGCTTTTCTTAGCTCACACATACAGCTAAGTTATATAGTCCCATTACAGCAAATTGCATTTTGCCTGAAATAGGATCAGGGTCAGAAAAGTTAGTCTCACTTTTATGACCAATGTTGACTGGCACTGTTTCCTTTTTAATATCTCAGAAGCCTAATATCGCTTCCTCAAAATCACTTCTTTATCTGGCTGATTTCTAATTCATGGGATTTTTTGTTTTAATAAGACATTTTAAACCACTTATTTACAGCAAACAGGCTTGTAATCACCTCATTCTGGATAATAAAATACTTATCTTCACTTGGACTATGACAACTTGTATGATAACTTGGTGGCTGGTAGCATTTGACACAAATATTCTCTAGTATCAATCGAACACTGCTTGGACTATGATAACTTGGTGGCTGGTAGCATTTGACACAAATATTCTCTAGCATCAATTGAACACTGCATAAATCAATTCAGACTGAAAGAAAACTGATGCATATCATACACAGCCATTACAGGCCTTCAAGTTCTCAATTAGTTAGAACCAGTGGTTTATGTACATATTGAGCTATTGCTCCTATAATTAGACCAAGAATAGAGAACTTCCAGCTACCTAAACACTAATTAGAAGGGAAATGTTTTGAGAAGCAGAAGAAAATTTTTGGTTTTGTAGGATAACTAGCAGTCAGGGTATGAAACACTGCCTTCCACAAGTCTGTTGGGACTAGGTGGGATTCACACAAGAGTACAGAGGGAGCTGGCAGCATAATGACCTACTTTCCATCATTTACCAGCAGCCCTGGATTACCAGAGTGGTCCCAGGCAACTGGAGGTGGGAAAATGTGACACTCATTTGCAAAATGAGTATTGGAAGGAGATTCCAGGGAGCTACAGGCATGTCAGACTCGTTGTGGTACCAAGGAAGGTCATGGGACAGATCACTGTGAGTGCCATCACACAGCACACGCAGGACAACCAGGGGATCAGGCCCAGCCAGCACAAGTTTGGGAAAGACAGGTCCTGCTTTGCCAACCTGATCTCCTTCTATGACCAGGTGACTGCTCAGTGGATGAAGAAAAGGTTGTGGATGTCTTCTGCTTGAACTTCAATAAAGCCTTTCTTGGACACAGTTTCCCAGAGAATTCTGCAGAAGCTGGCAGCCCATGGCTTGGACAGCTGCACTCTTCACTGGGTAAAAACTGCCTGGATGGCTGAGCCCAGATGGTGGTGGTGAGTGGAGCTATATTCATCTGGTGGCTGGCCATGGGGGTCCCCAGGGCTCAGTACGGACCACTTTATCAATGATTTGACAAGTGCAGCTCAGTCAATTCACAGGTGACACCAAAATGGGTGGGAATTCTGATCTGCTGGAGGACAGGAAGGCTCTGCAGAGGGGTCTGTACAGGATGGATCAACAGGCCAAGGCCAGTGGTTTGAGGTTCAACAAGGCCAAGTCCAGGTCCTTCCCTTGGGTCACAACAACCCCAGGCAGTGCCACAGGCTGGGACAGAGTGGCTGGAAAGGACCTGGGGGTGCTGGTGACAGCAGCTGAACATGAGCCAGGCTGTGCCCAGGTGGCCAAGAAGGCCAATGGCATCCTGGCCTGGATCAGCAATGGTGTGGCCAGCAGGGCCAGGGCAGGGATTGTCCCCCTGTACTGGGCACTGGTGAGGCCACACCTCCAGTGCTGTGGCCAGTGCTGGGCCCTCACTGCAAGAAAGACCCTGAGGAGCTGGAGAGAGTCCAGAGAAGGGCAGTGGAGCTGGGACAGGGTCTGGAGCACAAGTCCTGTGAGGAGCAGCTGAGGGAGCTGGGGGTGTTTATCCTGGAGAAAAGGAGGCTCAGGGGTGACCTTATCACTCTCTACCACTGCCTGAAAGGAGGCTGTGGCCAGGTGGGGGTTGGCCAACACCGTGACAGGACACAAGAAATGGCCTCAAGTTGTGTCAGAGGAGATTCAGGTTAGACACCAAGAAGACTTTCTTCACAGGAAGACTTTCTACCACAGGAAGGGTAGTCAAGCACTGGATTGGGCTGTCCAGGGAAGTGGCTAAGTCACCATCCCTGGAGGTATTTAAAAGCCATTTAGATGTGACACTTGAATACATGGTTTACTTGCAGACTTGACAGTACTGTTAAAGGTTGGCCTCGATCTCAAAGGTCTTTTCCAACATAAATTCATGTATGATTAGGTTCGTTTACTAAGCCTAATTTATCCTTTTTATTGTTCCTAAAGACACATAAGTACTTAAGTCATGAACACGCACTAACAGATTCTGCAGAAAGACAAAAAGAAACTACAAAGCAGCACTGGAAGGAGAGTAGTACTTGGAACAATGTTTTTAAATTGATCAAAAGGTAATTCTTTTCCTTCATTTAGGCATCCAAGACCACTACTTAACAGCTATTTACACCAAAATAAGAAGTAGTTTATAGTTTGTCTGAAACCTACTGGATCTACAGTAAGTATGAACAAAATTACCTTCTCTTGCCCATCATGATTCTCATCTTCATGTTCCTCTTTCACTCTATCTCTTTTCAATGCTTTCAAAAATTCACTCTTCTTATCAGTCCGCATTCTTGTCAATTTTGTTAAACGAAGCTGACCAGATTTGTCAACAGGGGATGAAGAATTTGACCGATTACACTAGTGAAGGAAGTCAGAAAAAGAAAGGATGTTAGAAGTGTATCCATTCAGAAAATTTTTAATTAAAGACACAGGTATCTGTTCTTTCAGGTTTCACATATATTCACAGTCAAAAGCCGAGGGAAGATCTGGATTTTGGTATATACAGTTTGTAGATGTATACCCAGAGATGCAGGTTTATGGAGCACTGCTAATGAACAGTGGGCTTCCTGAAACACGTAATACCTTTAGCAGTTTTGAAGTCTAAATGTATCAGGCTGTATTTTCTAATGTGGGTCTTTATTCTGAATCAAACCTACTAAGGAAACTGCAGCACTAAGGTTGACGATGTGCATTCCACCTTTCCCACATGTTAAGTTCAAAAAAACATATTTAATACAATTCTGTATAAAATTTACTGCCCATCCTCACTTAAGCAAATTAAATGTTTTATAAATTTAACTACAGCTACAACTTTACCTCTTTCACTGAATTTTGTGTTACAGCAAATGCCTTGACAGTTGATTTGAAAGGACTGAAACTGCCAACACCATATGCAGATTCATGAGGAAACGCATTCCCAAGTTTATTTTCTTTTGCTTGGCTTTTCCACTGTGTGGGCTAGACAGAAGAACAAACAGAGATGTAAAGAGTCATTAACTACAAAAGGATTCTTTTCAAGAATCTTCAGAAAAATGATTAAGCAAAAGCAAATCATAAGTGCAACCTTAATGTAGTGCAAACATCTGTTTTCTTGTGGAAAAGAGGCTGTTTATGAGCAATTCATCTGCTCATACTGTTCATGCTGTTTATATAAAAACTAAAATTTCAAAACAATTAAGATCCTCATATTTGAGGCAGTGAAAATGAAATAGGGGACTTCAACAGCATTATTTTACATTCAAAATGTTACAGAGTTAAGAACTAATCTATCATATGCTCTCCAAACCACAGAAAAATTCCTGAAACAAAAAAATAGAGATGAAGCCAGTGAGAATAGCTCAGTTGGTTAGACCTCATGATAATAATGCCAGGGTCATGGGTTTTAAGTCCATATGGACCATTGACTTAAGAGCTGGACTTGGTGATTCTTGCGCGTCCCTCCCAACTCAGAATAGTCTGTGATTATGCATATGGAAGGCTGCATTTGGAAAGAGACCAGAATGACACTACTAGGTTATAATGTCATCTCTGTCTATAACTGGGATAAATTCTGAAAGTATCATTATGCTGACTATACCTCTCCACAAGATATCTAATTTTATTCTGCTGAAATCATACATACAAAAGGGACTGCTACTCCATAAGTTTAAAACACCATTTTTACTCTCATTTGTACAGCTGCTGCACTTCTCAAAATCAGTAGATGAGAAGCAAAGAGAGACTAAATTATAATTTAAAAAGAAAAATGCAAAAAGTTGTTTCTATCCATTTTTGGGGTGTGTTGCACTTTGCAAGTGTTGAATACATTATAATCTAGGAACAGTATTCTCAGAATACTGTTCCTAGATTATAATGAATCTTCTGAATTCTCATTCAGAATTACAACATGATTTTGCTAGGCAGTGTTTTAGTAACACTGGTATCCAATACTCACCTTTGCAGGTGGAGTGACAGGTTTGGGGACTAATCCTTTATAAACAGTTGTGCCAGTTCCATTCCTTACTGGCTGTGAGTGAAGACTTCCCACTACTGGGAATCCAGATATCCGCAGTTCTTTTGTACTGCCTTTTTTAATGACCAGCATTCTCTGAGATCTAGATTTACGATTTAAAGGGTACTCTGGAAGAAAAAAAGATGTATGTATATAGATATGTGTGTGTGTGTACCTGTGCACAACTCACTATTTTTAGTTCATAAGGTACAAGACAGCCATATGATCCAGAGCAAACAGGCATAAATCAGGAACTTAAATCAGTATGAGTTCCACAAATAACATACTGTGCAAACCTTGAAAAACACAGGTTCTATTCCATTTTCTACAATCCTAATTTTAAAAATATTTCACTTGGCGATGCAGGAATTGCACTTTTTGGAAGAAAATATATTCTTCAAAGAAGCATGCCACACACTTCTAGAGACTGTTGGACAGCAATTCTACAATCAAAATACTGTTAGTTGTTGATAGTTACTCAAACTTCAAAAGAGTTTATGGCTTTCATATTTCCCTTAAGGTTTCCTAAATAATTAGTTATATATTTATTAACAGCTCAGTTTAGAGCTCTGCACTGAGGTTCTATAAACATGAGACAAGATGCGCACTACACATTAGACCACAGCAATGACCAGTTTCTCTAGCTCCATGCTTCAGATGGACATAACAGGACAAAATTTCCATGTTCATTGGAGAACAAATTAGGAGACATACAGTCAGCCATCAAACTAGAGAAATTGCCATTTAGCAGTGCTAAGGAACATCCATTAAAAACAGTTCTAAAACTTTCAAAAAGTAAAAAAATATATTTTTTGTACATGCATTCCAACATTAAGAGCCTTTTCAAGGATTATCTCCGCTCCCTGCAAGCAAGTCTAGTTCACATAGTCACTATATCCTCTGTTTAAAAAAAAACCAACAAACTTTACCTTAAAAGAATACATGAGTTTTGCTATGTTTAGCAGGTAGATGCTACAAAATAGTTATCGTAACTGTAAGCTTCATTCTCATTAAACCTCATGACAAGATTTTTCATAATATTTACAGGCTCCTATCACATATACACAAAGTAAAATGGAATCTAAGAGATGCCTGCATTTTTAACAGATATTAGAAGGGATTGTAACACTCCTCCATCCTGAACATTTTTTCCTTCTAAAGGAAATAATAACAGCCTTAATTTCAGCTTTTCAATTACCAAACAAGACTCTTTTACTGAAAGATAGATTATGACATGAAAGCTGCTAACACCAGAAAGCTGTCCAGGTGTTTATGATACTGCAAAGGTTTACAGCAATTAGATATTTATATTGAGGGGTTGGCCTATATCTAATATTACTTTATCGTGCAAAAAATACTGGTTAAGTATGACAAAAAGAATTAGCAAATTAAAATACCTTTAAAATCTCAGTATTAGCAGTAGTTTAAGCAGACAAGCAAAAGTTTTCACATTTAATTATTTTTTTTAAATAAAGAGAAATGTTCTTATTTTGAGTACATTTACTTTATAAAACCCCTGCCATCTAAAGCTACCACCTTCTTAGGGGTAAACAATTTGCTACATAAAGCCCTTTAGAACTGTAAAGTCTTAGCCAAACATAATCAGGTGAGGATGAGAAAACAATCCCGACTACAGGTCTGCTCAATGCCCATGCTCAGGATTGTATTTGTCATACAAGGAAAACACAAACGCAACCAACAGCATAAGACATTCGCTTCCAGAAAGAGACCTTAAATCTCTGCAAACTAACCTACTCTTCCAGCTCTCCCAGGTTTCTCTCCAAATTCTTCCAACACATTTTATAAAGCCTTCAGCTAGCAATCAATACCACTAATTTATGGGACCAACCCTCATTGCACTTCCTCTTGAAAATAAAGGTGAAGATTTATTGAACAAAATCATTTCTTGATTTCTTTACAAAAAAAATGTATACTTGTTCTGGGAAAGAGTATTAGTTGTGGCAGCATCTACAGACTAGCTGACTGATACTCGTATGGAAGTGTTATATTTTAACGAAAAGATCCCTACATTGTAATAATATTGATGTCCTCTCAATCTATACCTTTATAATGCTAAAAAGAGGCTCATGTTTCAAGTAAAACAACTTCAGATCTCTGCTACGTTTTTGCATTTAAAAACATCAAAAATACTCACCCCATACACCTGCACCTAGAGATTTATTCTGGTTTGGTTCCCTCTCATATTCAGGGTTTAAAGATGGCTGAAAGAAAGTTTTGTCATTATTTAAAAAGTAACCCTTGCATTGTGGAATGAATGAACTAAAGAATCACAGTAACACCAGCAGCATGACCTCTGCTGACAGACTAAACACCTCCCCCACGAACCAAACAGGACAATGCTCACTTGTTTCTCTTCTCCAACAAAATATCTCAGGCAGCAGCCAATGCCATTACATAACAGCAGCGGAGAAAGCACAAAAACAGCAAGTATGTTTCTTCAAAGAGTAAGATCACCCTTCCCCTTATATCCTAGATGTAGGTTAAAGCATGAGAGCTCAGAAGGCCACAGGCATGAAAATTACTTTGTTACTATTTCAGATTCCACAAGGTAACTGTGTTGAATTTAATACATACACATACCACAGCAGATGGGAATCCAACTGCAGGTTAACTTAAATACACAAGCAACAATAACAAACATATAGTGAAAAATCTGGATATAAAATGAGAAACAAGTTATTGGACATACTACTTACACTCCCTTGCCTACAGAAAATTCCTTACATGATGATCTGAAACTGGTGAAATCTCATTAATTGATTTGTAATGGAAAAAATGGTACTTGCAGACAAAATGAAGCCTTTTTAATTGTAATTACAATTTACTTACAAAATCCTCAGCCTCAAACTGGTTGGGTACTTCTTTGTCTTCCTTTTTGCGGGTTTGATTATCAAGTACATTGTTTTCATGCAGTCCCTGGCCTTGTCCACAATGGAAGGTGCTGCTACGAGTACGGGAACCTCCACCATGGTACCCTCCACGTTGGTTTATATTTTCTGGACCATTTCTGCCATGTGAACGCCAACCATTCCTCTCTTTTCGCCCAAAATGCCCTTGGATTTTTAATTTTTAAAGAAATGTAATTACAAACCATAAAAATAGCATATTAAACACAGCATTTTACTCTGTAGAATTGTTTAAAAAGTTAAATCACAAGCTCTATACACCGGGATATGGTAGCACAGGAAACAAGTTTTCATTCACATAAGCAGCAGGGAAGGATCTCAAAAAACAGTGCCAGAGAGAAAGTACCCAGCCAATGCTACAAGTCAACCTCTTTTTCTGGCTACTCATTTACACGCTGTTGGCTAGAGTATTAACTCAACACTCTACTCAAGAGAGAAATACCCTTGGAATCACATTGCTTTAACCAACCCTTAGTGCTCACATCCTCTCCCAGATCTGTCTTTCCATTACCACTCTTTCACTGCAGAAAAAGAATTTAGCACACATGAGCTATCATCATCAGACTTTCTTTCTAGCTAGTGCTACAAAGAAATGCCACAAACATATTCACAGTGTCCCATAAATTATACCGCCATTTGGCCTTCCAGCGTTAGGATCAAACCCTTCCAAAGAATTGTGTCTTCTGCGATTTGCTTCATAACGATTCTCTGCCCATGAAAAATTTTCAGAATGTTTCTCAAAATTCAGTGATGACTGCAAAGGAGCATAAGTGGCAGACCTGAGATCTGATTAATAACAACTTAATCATCAGAACTGTAACAGGCACATTGTTGATAGCATATATAATTCATTCTTGCAAGAACTTTGAATGACAAACAATGCAACAGTCCTCACATGCAGAGCTGTGTCACCATCTCTCAGGCTAACAAAGTGGAAGCTGCATCTTCTGCTCCAGGACACTGAAACAGCCCTTAAGTCACATGCCTGTGACACAAGGTAGGAAGTGTCTACTTTGTTTTGGCAGCAAAACAGAGCACAAGTGTGTTGCAGCAGAAGAAAAAATTTTTTAAAAGAAAGGACAGAAGATCACAATTTGGAAGGCCGAGAAGAAGTCTGGGATCTCAATCTGCATTTTCAGAGACCATATACAGGCACTCCATAGAAAGCAAGGAATCCCTTCCACCCCAGGTAGCTATACCCAAACAAAGCCTAATTCATTAATCTTGTCATTACAACTTAAAAAGGCAAATACGAGTAGTTATGAAACACTAATAAAATCTAGAATCAGAAGTGTCCAGATTCACAAAGATACTTCAAATTTTCAGTTTATAAGCACACATTAGAGAAATTTTAAAGAAATACATCTTTAATATGTCAGTAGGGAGCAGTAAACTAAAATCTTATCTTGAGAATAGCACCAAGAAATCAAACCACATCCTGACTAGAATTCATACCCAAAGGGATTAAACAAAAAAACCATCTTTCCTTACACAACCCATGTCTTCCTTATAACTTCTCTTTGGGTGTACCTTTAAAATTACTTCCTTCTTCCCACCTAACCCACAGAGGAAATCACACACAAAAAAAATCCCCCAAAGCTCTATGGAAAATGCCCCTGTAGAGCTTAAAGTACTGTTCAATTTTCACTGCTTAAAATTTAAATTCAAATAAGTAGATATTTAAAAATCAAAGCAGGTATTTCTAGATTTCCAGTTTTTAGGAGTCAAACGTACAGGGACTACCCTCTCAATCTGAGACCTAGCACATGAATTACTTGACAAACTCTCCTTGGAGAGAGCAAAAACCAGAAGACTGCAAAAAATTGTTAAAATAAAAGTACTTCAAAAATCACCAAATTAATCTAAATATTTAAGTGAAAGAAAATCCTTAAACAGATTTTGACTGAGCTGCCAAAAATTTCAGAAAGTGCTAGATCTGCCAATCTTAGGTGAAATTTTAGAACATACTTCATGTGTTCATTTATGCACAACAACCTCTCAATATTGCTTTCCGAATTTAACTTTCTTTTTTTGCATTAACTTCAAAACAATCAACATTTTCACAAAGTATAATTGACAGCATTTTATATATTGTGTTTGAGTTGTACATGCTATAAGGAATCTGATGCTTCTGAAGTGTGCAAAGATCATGCAGTTTGCATTTTCCCCACATGATGGAGATATCTGCCTATGAAGCCTCTTGAGGCAGAGATGACAGTAAGCTTTGTAATCAAAAGAAAATTTTTTGACAAGTTCTGTAAGTTGAGAAATTATTTGACTTGATTCAGCCAATCAAGAAAAAGGGACAGAAAAAACACAGATTTTAAGAAATACAGGAATTCTAACTGCTTAACAAGAAGTAAAAGTGAACTTGTAAAATTTATTTTATCCATCTGCAATGTTCCCATACCCTTTTCACAGCAATACTTTCTTAAAAGTTCTGTCCATGTCCCAAAATGGTTTCACTATTCACAACACCTTCCCATTCCACCTGCCCATGTGTAATACTGCACTGACAAAAACACATTAGGTCCAGACCTGAACAAAACCCACTGAGTGACAGATACACACATATTTAGGTGGATTTTGCTGTGCAGTTGACAGAGAGGTGTGAAAAGCTTGCTGTTAAATGGAAATCAGCAGCAATAGACGAGATGGATTTCAATCAAGCTACAATCTGTATGTCACATTAAAAAACACATTCACAATCACAGTTTCCTGGTAGCAGGTTTCTATAATGCAGGCCTTGAGCTATGTAAGGAAAAATATCCCAGCTACCAAGGGCTCAAGGGGAAAACCAGGGTCCTGTAGGTGTAATCCCTGAAAGTGATTACACTTCAGGAATATAAAAACTGACCAAGCAGAGCTCAGTTTCTACTTCTTAAATGTTTAAAATGTCTAAATGTTGTTGATACCATAGCCTCACCCCAGCTCCATTCTGCACGAAACATGAGACACCTTGCCTTCCTCACCCCTTCCTCTTCATCCCTCTTACGTGCTGTTCTATTCTTGTTTTTTTGATATACAGCAGAAAATAAGTCTATTTTAGGAAACAGAGAGGACAGGGAGCCACAACACTTGCAACTTGTCTTATGGAGGAATCAAGTCTTACTCTGTAACCTAAGAACTACAAACAGACTTTTCAAGCACTTAAAATCCAAATGTGCTGTGTATCACAGAATGGTCATCATTGAGGGAGCAGGTAATACAGGGAAGTAAGGTGCATTCCAACGATGGCATACAAATATCACAACAGAGTAATACATACAACATGGAGTTCTTGAAAGAGAAGAAAATATAAGTAAACTCCATAAGCCAAATAATCATGGAAGAGAACAGGAAAAATACACTTGCAACAAAATTTCACACAATTCAGAAATGAGGTGACAAATACAACCCATACCTCAGATATATTCTAGTGGTGCTAGAGTACTTCTGGAACTGTGTTTTATCCTGCTATATTGGCACATAAAGCATGCAGGTAAAGCTCTTGCAGCAGACTCTCTAAAATATGTAGTGAAGATTGTTTTGCAATTGTGACACTGTATCAATTAAGATCCAAATACTTTTCCAATAAAACATATTACATTGAAAAAATCAGATCAAAAGAGTTGAATGTATCACAAATCACAGAGAATGAAAATAAAAAGACTGCTTCTTAATTTGGATTTTCAGACACTATGTATCCTGGAACAGATAGGCTTTATGTTCACAGAAACAGACTATACTAAACAAAGAATCTAGCTAGGTCAGGGTAGAAGAGACATAAACAGAGTGATATAAATAAGGACTTTCAATGACCTGACTAAAAAAAAATGTGTTTATGTTTGTGCAGACATACAGAGTCAAAGCATTAGGAACACAATTAACACTGCCATCTATCTGTGCATCTAACAATACCACAAGTCTATTGCCATAAGTTTCTCAAGGCTAAGCACTTTCCATGGAGATTAAAGACCGCACAATGTTTATATATTAAAGAAAAGCAAAGCAATTCTCATAGCAGCAAATATAAATATTGAATTCAAACTATTATAATGAAGATGGGTCTACAAATAGGGAAGCAGATAACAGTAGTTTTAATATCCACTGCTGACTCTGTTTCTGCATTTGCACAAATTAAGATAGAGTAGAAAAAACATTCCGGATATAGACATACTCAAGACTTCCAGGAATATTTACTAATTCTAACAGTTAAAAGAGATTATTATTTCCCATTTCCAAGCTGTCCCATTACATAAATTAACAGCAGTCTAAATGAAACAATCGGAGTGCAGATGCCTAACAGTATGAAAGTACCACACTCCACCAGTAGCAACAAGCATTCCACCATCAACTGCAGAGCCATTTCAGAAAGTCTAAAAAAGCACAGTTTTAATCACTTGCATGACAGAATAATACTCCTTTAAAATTTACAGGACACAATTAAAAATCAGAAGCAAGAACATCAAGTACATGCTCTGTCTTGGTACTTCTAGCGTGGAACACAATAATTCATTTTAAACACCTGAAGAAGGAAATCTTAAACCAACCACAGCCAAGACCAGATATGTGCTTCTCTCCACGAACTAAGCTGCTCAAGCAAAAAACTCTACTGGAGTCATCTGTCATCA
>VYZP01066313.1:0-11582 GCA_013400635.1 Hypocryptadius cinnamomeus | reverse complement strand
CCAAAAGGAAATTTTTTTTTTTTTTTTTTTTTTTTTTTTTTTCTGTTTTATGGGGTTTTTTTCCCCATTGGGTGTCTGTACACCACAGGCTTTAAGTGTGGAAACATCAACAGCAGAGTAAGAAAATTTAGTGGCTCTTCTGGCACAAGGAGATGAGGTGTAAATGTCCATCATTATTCAATCCCTCTTCTCATGTATTCATGCATTTATTTTGTGGCTTATGGAAATGATAATTACTTGTACATAAGAATGTCCTGCACACCTTTATGAATCATTCAAAGCAGCAGTGTAAGCAGGCTTTGTGGATGCAGTTACTTTGAAAGAGTATTCCCAGAAGGGTCCAAAAAGGCAAAACTGAATCTAAGCAATTGCTTCCCTCACCGGGAAAGAGTTTTAAATTAAATTGGCTTATGATAGTGATTTAAAGGACATCAAATGTTCTTCTGTGGTGCATCTACATTTGACTGCCCAATTGCAGCAGCTTCATCCCTCCTGGCTCTATCCCTTCTGGCTGTTTAAAAAAAATAGCTAAATGTGAGGATGTGAACTGGAGTGCAGCTGATGATATTGTCAGGTGCCTTTGTACCTCTGACTGGATGGTTTGTCACAAGAAAGGTAAGAAGGGTGACTGCTAGCAAAGGTGGCATTTAATGGCAGTGTGAGCCTAATGGCAGAGAAGGAAGTAGTCAAGAAACAGTCACTTGATTTAAAGAAAAGGTCAGAAGCAAATGAAGCGCCTGCTCTTTGTGTCTGGTGATTCTGGAGGCTCTTGTGTGCCAGAGGTTTGGGCCTTATTTATTTCACCCAGCAGGAGTGAAAAGGAGCCTGAGCCCTGCAGTTCCAGGCTTTCTGAAATGTCCAATTAAAAATGAGTGAATGGCTGGACAGATGAATGGGTCAGATGGACCATGCCACTTGTGTCCTTGTTAATGAAGGATTGACTCTTCTTCAGGTCCCTTCCAAAGCATCCTGTGTGCACATAGAGGACTGACCTACAGTTCAGTCCAGTGACTGAAGTATATATTGAAATTATCATTCTAATCAACGTGACTAATATTCTCCTTTGTATCTGCATTAGTCTAAAGGCAGAGTAACATAGAAGAGATACTTGTAACCTGACTTTGCTACATTCCAAAGCTTAAAGTGCTGCTAGGGAAATTCATCAAAGGGTTCATCTGAAAAGATTTCCCTGCTGGAGAAGATTTCCCCTACATAAGCTGTGCTGTGCTACTTTGTGTACTTTTCGGCCCTACCAGGCTTATCAGTTTTGGGGTTTTTTGGTTTTCTTTTCCACCTGAGGTATAGTTTTCGTAAAATGAAATTAAGCTTAAGCATGGCTAAAGGAACTTGGGTTAAGGAAGTTCTGTTCCTTTAAATGAATCAAGTAACACCTTCATTTCTTGGTACGTGGAAGAGACCCTCCTGGCTGTCACACTGTGGTTCATACAACATTATACTGTGAAGCAAAACAGAACTTTTGGGAGCAAAACCAAAATGTTGCTTTGTAAACAACAAAGATGTTTAAAGAACTGGCCAGTTGTTAAGTTCAGTCAACAGAAGCCATCTTTCTTTGCCCAGTTTATCAAGCAGCGCTTTCCATCTGGTTGCATGGTGATCTCTTTTGTTGTTGTTGTTGTTGTTTGTTTCCTTTCTTAAATAACAGTAAGAAACTGTTAACTGTCTTCTTGAGTCAGTTTTGTCTCTGTGATATCAACTCTTAGAAAACAATGCTACTGCACAAAATATCACATAGCTAACACCAGAAAAATCTCTCCTCTGTAAATATTTTGCCTAAGAGAGGGTTTGAATACAGTCTGTGACATGTCAGTTAATGTTAATCCTGTTTTTAGATAAAAATTCTTCTGTGGTACATGATGAGAAACCCTGCTAATATGTGTAGAGCATTCCTCTTGTGCCATTGCAAAAAGATGTGAGAAAGATGAGCATTGTGGGAAATTTCACTGTGTCAAAAAAGTTTCTTGTAGATTGACTCTTTCACAGTCCTTTAGGCAATTACATTTTTAAAAGTAAGTATTTGGAGGCTTGTTGGGATTTTGACAGTGAGCTGATTGTATTTCCTACTGTGATTAGGAAATACAGCAGCACAGCTTTGTCCCCAGTGGTGTTATTAGGAGCCTCTTGTGGATTAGGTTGATCGCCCCTTGTTACTCTGTTGATCAAAAAAGAACTCTCTCAATGCTCTTGGCAAATGGTAATAATCTTTTCTGGTGTTAAATCCATTTGGCATCAAAATTAGTGTTTACAGGTATCATGATGATGTAAACAAATGTAATTCAAAGAAACACAGAAATTGCTGATACTTACTTAAGCTACAACTTTAACTATAAATTTATTTAAAAGCACTGTAAGAGTCTAATTGGTAAAATGACTACAAAATAGATTTCAAAATATCTGAACTCCTACTCACTTACCTAAGAATATGACAATGTTGCAGCCTTAGCAGAATGATTTACTTGTAAGGATAATATTGTTTGTATGACAGGTGTCATCTCACTGAGTCTGTGTAACACTGGATTCTTGGTACTTGAACAAGGATCCAGAGTTTTGTAAAAGGCCCATGCAGTTTTCCCACAGAGGTGGAATATTGCTGCTTTCTTTGTTTAATTTTAGAGTTGTGTGAAAAATGCTGCAAACACATAAATATGAGAGGATCGTGGATCAATTATAATTTCAACAGAAAATATTTGGTAATACAGCATAGAATTTGATAATCCAAAATGACCTTGTTTTAACAAAAGAAAGTCATTCAAAGAAGGGATGGAAAATACATAGGTGTAGCAGATGACCTACAGAATGAATTTTATGCTTGTCAGTCTTTATTAAATGTGTGAAATTCTTAAGAGTATTCAAAAAAGCACTGCAAAAATGTATGTACAGTGCGGATAGGCTGCCACACTCTGTTGTGCAGACATGAAGTTGTTGGGTGGCTTTCTCAAGGTCATAAACCCCCCAGAAGGTGTGAACCTCCCTGGTTCTTTTCTGGAACAAGTTTCTTACTATTTTATCAATTTAAAAAAAATTGAGATTTTTCTGATTTAAAGTAAAAACAATGAGCAGGGAAGAGTACAGTATGGATCTGTGACTTTAATAAAAAGCTTGTCAGTGACAAATCCAGATGTCATGATCTCCCACTTTGTTACCTGGTGCTTCTCTGGCTTAATCTCTTTTCAAACTTGGTATAGTGACAGGCTTCCAGAAGTAGTCACATTCCAGCCTTGCTTGTCTTTTATCATCACATTTGTACGAGAGATCGCTGTTTTGGTTTTACTCTGCTTGCTTGCATGCATGGGAAATGCGCCGAGGTTGAGGAAAGGGCAGTGAGACCTGGTCTCTTGGCACAGAACCTGCTGATTCTGAGTGATTGTTAATTGCACTATAAGATTAAAGTTACTTGCACTAAGTTTTATAATTTGTTTAATAAAAACACAACCAAAAAGCCAGCCAAGCCCAAAAACCATGACAACTTTTTTCGTTGTGTGACAAGCTAGAGCAAAATTATGTGAGTGAAACAGCTTTCAGTAAACCTATGCGTGACCATGATCTGGTCTGATCAAGAGCGTGGAAACATACAGTTTCAACTAGAATATGCTCCCACTGGAAGGGTAACCAATGGAAATCAAAGGTGCCTGGAATGAGGCTGGTGGTGGTTTGGTACATAGAGAAGCTCCACAAGACTTACCCAAGACGTGTTACAGGCAACAGGAGTGAAATAGAGAATTCCATTTTTCATGACTGTGTGCTGGTTTTGGCTGGGGTAGAGTTAATTTTCTTCCCAGTGGCTGGTATGTGGCTGTGTTTAGGATTTGTGCTGGACACAGGGTTGATAATATTGAGATGTTTGTGTTATTGCTGAGCAGGACTTACTTACAGCCAAGGCCTTTTTTGGTTTTTGTACTGGCAGGGAATTTAGGGGTGTGTAGGGGGTGGGAGGAGACAGAACCAGACCAGGTGACCCAAACTGACCTAAGGGATATTCCAGACCATGTGACATCATGCTCAGTGTATAGAGTAGGGTGGGGGGAAAGGAGAACAGGGAGAACATATGGAGTGATGCTGTTTGTTTTCTTAAATAATGGTTACCTGTGATGGGGCCCTGCTGTCCTGTAGGTGGCTGAACACCTGCTTTGGAAGCACTGAATAAGTTCCTTGTTTTTCTTTGCCTCTGTCTGTGGCTTTTGCTTTTCCTATTAAACTGGTGGTTTTTTCAACCCATGAGTTTTATAGCTTTTACCCTTGTGATCCTCTCTTTGGTCCTGCTGGTGAGGGACTGAGTAACTGTGTTTGGTTGCTTGTAGGGTTTTTGTTATCTAGGGTTCTAACAGTTGCTGGCTGGGGTAAACCCAGCAACACAGACATTGTTCTTGTCACAGAGAAAATTCAGTTTAATAACAGAATATAGAAGGTAGTGGAGTGTAATAGGAGATGCTGAAGCCAGGATTGCAGAACAAGATAACTCCCATGGCAGAGGGGCAGCTGAGAAGTGACTGTGGTTCTCTTCAGTTGTCCCTAGAAAACTCAAAAGTTTCCTCTACTTGAGAAGTTATATGTTTTTGTCTTAATCCTAGCAGACTTTCTGAGCTGTGTGAATTAAAGACCATTTAGATTTCATGGAGTTTTAAGAAAGTGTAATATAAAGTGTATTTAATATAAGGTTTACTAGCAGGCTCCCTGGGGAACTGATTTCACCCTGATATCTACCCACCCACAGATACAGGTGTACATTTCTTACAGACATACTTACTGTAAACATGCTGTCAATTTCTAGGTTGCTGCTTTTTTTTTTTAATTACAGCTGCTGTTGTTCAGAGCTACATCTGTGTAGCTCTCAACAGCAGCCTACTCATCCTCTTTCTCCTTTGTTTAATGAGAAAAAAAGGCATTAAAGTAAAATGGGAGGAAAAGTAAATCAAATGCCAATCAAAGGTTCTTATCAAGAGCCCCAGGAGAAGAAAGGGTTGAATCTACCTATAATTATCCAAAAGGAATATTGGATTTTCTTTCTCTTTCTGGATGTACAAAAGGCAGAAGATTGAAGGGGTGGGAATCTCCATTTGTGAATTACAAAAATGTGTTTAAATTGCAACTAGTGCAAGCTTTGTGCTGTATTAGTAGTTTATTTATAGAGAGAGATGGCCTTGGGTTTAAGGTACAAAATTGAAAATCAGAGGATGCGGAACTTCTGGCCCAGAAACAGCATATCTTCCTGGGGGAAATAATGTAGGTGATTTAAATTCTATCTGCAGGACTGCCAGAGTACATTTTTTCTTTTAATGGCATAGTCAGACTAATTTTATTAAACCTTTTAAGTGCTCAGAAGACAGCCATGGTATACGTGTAAAATACTTGTTCTTGGAAGTGTTGTAGATGCCAAAATAGGTAAGAATAGGGAACATGTGAACATAATCCTGTAGGCTGAATTCTGAAAACCTGGAAGAGCTGATCAGTAATAGGAATATTAATTCACCTAAATAGTCCACAGTGACCATTTGACTTGTATGAATGCTATGATTTAATTACTGCTTTTTGGCACGTCTGAGGATGTTTCGTTGAGCTGGTAAGATTAGATCTGGTATCCATGAAAGGAATGGGCAATATCTTGCCTATTATAACTATCTGTTATGCTGTGTCTTAATTAGTTTTTTCTATTATGAACATAACAGCGCTTCAGAAAGGTTGACACCTTACATTACAGGAAACATGTTAAAATCACCTTGCTCTAATGTTTTTTAATCTCATGCATATGATGAGATTAAAAAACATATTTGACAGTTTCAATGAAAATCAGGTTCCCCTCTAAGTCACATTGTCCCTAATAAATAAGTTAGGATCAAGAGAGCTGTCATAAAAAGCATAATATTGAATATATTTTGCAAATGGCTGCTGGTCTTAAAAGTTTGTTTATTAAGTTCTTAGTAGTCATCTATTTCATTATGTACAGAATGTCATAAAATTTAGGATAAGAATCTTTATCATTGAATTCTAAGCAATATTTCATTACTGCGTATTGTCTCTTTTAAAATCTTTTCCCCCTTCCCTCATATCACTAGAGGACCCAAACATTTTTCATGTTTAACAGATAATGAAATTGAAATTCAAATAATAATTAAAATTCCATTAAAGAAATAACTGGTTTTATCCCTCCATTTCATGCCACACAGGTGGATGAGAGACTAGGAACAGGTAGTGGGGTAAAAATGTCATATAATTATAACTGTGACGTTACTGTTTCATCTTTGCAGTTACGAAATTTAAAACAAAAAACTATTCAGAGCCATGAGATTTGGTCCTATATGTTTTGGTAGAAAATAAGCTCAAAGATGATTTTTCAATCATAAGGCAAAGGATGATACAATTTCTGAATTAAAAACAAGAATGCAATTTCAGTAGACACTGCCTATGAAGAGAGATTCATGTTCAGATTCTGTCACAGCACTAATTTCTTACTCCTAAATATATCCATCAAATTTTTGTAGCTATTAGAGTATGATATCAATGTTTCAATTAACTGAAATTAAATTTTAGGAAAGCAATTAACAGAATGGAGATAAAAGAAAGCCTTAAATGCCATAATGGAAAGATTAGAGGTGTCATGTGATCATACACCTCATAAAGCATGAACATTTTATGAGAACAGCAGAAACATAAGTAGTAGTAAATCCACATGCTAAAGAGTAGTAGAAGATAACTAAATCAGGGATAGCCACCAAAAGGCTGCCTTCAGGAAGAGAAGTCAAGGGCTTGATGCCTTCTTACCTTGTTGACCAATCTGTATGAAAATATCATGACTTAGCAGTTTCATAGTGCCAGCTTGTCCTGGGGGACTCGTGGCAGCAAGGTTAGTTTACTGATGCAAAGGTTATACTGAAAAGTAGATGGCTTTCAGCTGCTGAATTCCCATCTGTCCAGACTCTGTTTGAAGGGGCTGGAAGAGGCTGATCAGAGCTGGGAGCTCCTGCCAAAGACTAGATTTGGAGAAGGGAGCAAGTATGAGACTGCTGGATGGATAGAAGGACAACATCCCTCGCAATGGTGGAGGCACTTTTACTCTGGTCATTTCTGTGGAAAAGGCTGTGGTTGTGTAAGAGGATAATTCCAGATGGGATCTGTGCTAGCATGAGAATTTACTCATGAGCAGAGGGTTGAGAAGGATTTCTGTGACTTCACTGAGCTGCAGGTACTCCCATTGGTGGGAGTGTAGTTGCCACTACTTTCTCCATTATTTGGAGTATGCCACCTACTCCACCTATTTGGTATTTTGGGAAATGATATGCTTTCCAAAATCCACCTGAACACAAGTTGCCAACCTTGTTTGCAGCAATGAAGGTTAAAGGACAAAGGTCATTTGAAGTGGGGGTTTTAGCTTTTCCTGGATAAATCAGCTGCATACTGCAGCTGTCTTCTCTGTTCTATGCGGTGATGTAAAGGGAAGAAGAATTCTGTCTTTCCATTATATTCACATCAGCCATCTTCTATAAATCTTTCCAACAGAGTGTGATGCCAAATTGTATGTACACAGTTTGTGGTAATTGGGAGTGGGGCTGTGGCCAGCCTCATCCCCAGTGGGCACAGCTGTGAGAAGCAGGTGAGCAGCACTGACAGCAATGAGCCATGGAGTGCCCAGGTGCACTGACCCATCACCAAAGGGAGCAGAGGCACACAGGTGCAGTGCATGAACATGAGGGGGGATAAAGAGGGGCAGATGCTTGGAGCCTTCTGAAAATTGTATGGCGATGCTATGTGCATCGTGGCTGTGTCAACTGCGACAGCAAATAATCTCTCCTTAACTTTTTTCCCAGTTCCACTCAAATTGCTTGGAATATTTTCGCTGTACTATGAAGGTAAAAATCTTACTTAAGCTATCTTATGTATTCAGAAAGCGTAATGAATTCAGTGTCCCTTTCCAAGACCTTTTAGAGTAAGCTTCTGCAGAAACGTTTTTCTTTTGCACTTGTGAAAGCATTGTATGTGATTTGTGAAATTTCACCTGTGCAAAAAAGAATGCATCAGCAATGTCTAGGAAAAAAATAGTTCTGCCTGATCAAATGAAAATCACTATTTTTTTTTTTTTTTTTTTTGTTGTGAAAATGTACTTTTCCATCATTGGAGTTTCCATGGGGGAGAAAGGGGCAGGGAGACAGGAGATTAATTGGATAGTTAGAGTCAAGTATGCAGTTCAATGCTAAAATAAATCAGGATAATATAGCTGTGGCTGAAGTTTCAAGGTTGTCAGAAGTAAACAAAATAGTTGTTTTTCTTACTGTTTGGTTCTTCCTCCTCCTTTGTCTGTCCTTAATGTCTGTAAAGCAAAAAAGCCAAAGCATAAATGATGTCATTTCAAGAAAGACATTCTTTCTTAAATGTAGCCCTTTCAGATGTAGTTATGATGTTACTCAAAACTGGCTGGTTTTAGCTGAAGTTTGCAGGAGTGCCTAGTGATGTGAGCTCTTTAGGTTTTATGCTTAGCATAAGACTTGAAAAGGAATAGTATTTTGCACTCAAATACCCAATAGTTTATTCAAGGCAAGTCTCTTCAGAGTTGCTTTTACCTAAAATTAAAGATTGCTTAAGACCCACTGGTATATATCGTCTGTGCAAAAAAGAAGTGCTGCTCTTCAGAGTAGTTTGTGCCTGGTATGACACAAAACTTAGTTCAGAAGTTTAATGTTTGGACATAACAAATAGAGCACCCATCTATGGTGTTCAAGATTAAACTGACCATAGTTTATGTTTTACGTAGCTTATGACTTTATCTTTGAGGGCTGGTCTGCAAACACATTCTCAAAGGCTTCCAAAGTATTGGTAGTAGTTATTGTAAAATCCATTACTGATTCATTTGAATATACAAAAGTGCTTAATATCAGTTAAAAACATTAATTGAGTGATCTTTGATGATGATTATAATAGAGGAAACCTTACTCTGGTTGTGGTAGGTATTTATGTAAGTGAAGTCTTTCAGCCTCATTTACACAGCATGTGGAGAAATAAAGTTGTCAGAAAACAGAATTTTCAAATTGTTCGCTGTTTGTAAAATACACACCCAAACATACATCCAAGGTGGTATACAAGGCACCTACTTATTTTAATACTTTGAATGTATTTCTAAAGAAGTAAGGTCATGAAACTCTCCCTCCTGTTTGGAAAACTTGTTCAAGTCGATATTCACTGTAGTCCATATATTTTTCCTGTTGTTTAAAGCACAATCTCTAAATGCTCTCAGCTTTTTATTTAATAAATTTATCAACTGAATTTTAAGATGCTGCAAGAAATGTCCATATAACTTTGATGCCTCTGTCAATAGATTGATTTTTACAGTAGTTTTCCCAAAAGTATCTTTCAGTTTTCATAAAAAAGTTCTGTCTACACCTCTGATGTCTTACTTAAAACATAGGATTTCTGCATGTGGTCTTTCAAGACACTTTACCATACTGCACTCCTTGAATTAATAAATTTTTTGAAAAACATAACTACCTGCAACAACTTCCTTCAAAGAACGTATAATGGCATGTGTATTTCTTTGCATGTGTGCTTGGGTTCATTAATGCACATCTCTGGTATTTTCAGTGCTGTTGAAATAAAATCAATGAGTCATTAAAAGTGTGCTTTTCAAAAAGAAAGCAGCCATACTGAACAGGAACGTTTTCTTAAGCGATGATCCCAACTGTTGAAACTCAAGACATAAAAGTAGAATTCAACAGCACTCAAACAATTCAACTGAAAATCTTTTGCATATTCATAATATAACAATATTCTGTTTTCAAGTTGTGTTGTGATATCAATTCTTTCCTTTAAAAAAAACCCTCAGGATTTATCTAGCATTCCTTTATTATGTGGCCATGTCAAATTCAGAATGAAATGTGATAATCTGCTGCCTTTACTGCCAATGTCTTTACGTGGGAGTGCTATTGTACAAACAGCTTAAAAATACCAGAGCAGAAGTGGTGTCATGCCCTCAGAGATGTAGGGAAATCATTCCAGCAAACTTGATGTTGGGGATGAATAGCCATCACATGGCAACGAGGCCGTTTGGATATTGTGCATCTGCCAAGTGAGTGCACAGTAATGAATGTCTGCTGAAAGAAAGCACGGAGCTGTGATCCCACGAGGAATGTTTGATGAGTCTCAAGACCATCTGATCTGTACTTGAGATATAAATCTCTTTAACCTTTCTTATAGGGATACAGCTGCAATCTGATATTTCAAAAAAGATACATGTTGCTTTTTTTATTGGTGAAAAGTTACACGATTAATGATCACTGGGTTATCCATTTCTCAAATAATATTGTGTTTCACACCTTAAGAATATAGTTGTACAGATGAAAGTCTGTCAAATTATTATTAATTTTGAAAGATTTTCAAAGCCAAAAATTATATTCAGAAAGTGCTTGGAATAACAGTCTAAATGAGCACAGTTTCTTTTCATTATTCATTCTTTTCATAGTTACCTGATGAGACAGATAACTTTGACTAAGTAGACTAAGTAAATATTCTGATTTTTACTAAGCCTCTTTGAAAAGAGATTAATTGGGTTGTGTTTGTTCACATATAGCATACTGGCATCTCCCTGGTTTGATCCTGTGTTTATTACAGCTTTATTAGCTGAGGTTGCATAGCATTAGCACTTTTGGGAAGTAATTGCATATTGAAATTATATATTTTAATCTAATTTAAATTTAAAATGTTTTATTGAGCAGCTGAATTAGAAAGTGTTTTTTGCATGTACTTGAGCTGTAGCTCGAGTAATGAAAGATCCAAGTTTTATGCCTGATCATAAACTTGTGAATTTTAGAAATTATTTGACATATTTTATGTCTGTCTGTGGCAGGATGTAACCCAGAGCATTCCTCAGTTTGAAATTGAGCTGTACGTCATCTGAGCTGTGTAATATTCTCCCTCAGAAGTTTACAGAAAGCTGCTCCACCTTCAGTGTGACTCAGTCCATACTTCCTCATCTCCTTCTCTCAAGGGGTGCCTCCCTGACTCAGTGGGCTTTATGAAGTAAAAGTCCCACCTTGGCTTTCACATCTATGCTGAAACAATCAAACTTCCTTGTCCTGTCTTTCTGGACTCAAATTCCATATCTTTGTACATATCTTATCCTTTTAATTACTGTGAAAGTCACGACGTTTTTAGTGTGAGTCTGTCACACTTGTTGTGTTTGGGGTTATTTCTATTTCAGAACCCTGAATTCTCATTGCATTGCTTTCTGGGCCAAGTAGCAGTAGCCCTTTTTAGCCAGTTCTCTCATGAAAGAGGAAGTCACTCCTTGGATTAATCTCTTCTCCCACCCCATTCTTAGTTGCTGTGCATTTTTATAACAGTGCACCCTTTCATTGCCCACCCTGCAGGCTGTGCTCTGGACTGCAGCATTCCCTTTCCTGGCTCTCCTGTCCCTGCAGCAAGCTCTTGCTGAGCTTTCTAGTCATGGTTCTCAGCTCTGATATCTGCAATTTGAGTTCAGCAGCCTAACTGGGACCTCTCCTAGCCCATAAATGCTGTGAGATTAGTCCCAGCATCCTCCCCAGCAGCCTGAATGAAACCCCACAAATCACACAAGGAATGTG
>VYZP01066309.1:8115-26659 GCA_013400635.1 Hypocryptadius cinnamomeus | reverse complement strand
CGTTTCCCTGCATGCCCCTGCCTGCATCTCCCTTCCTGCTCTTTCCTTCATGCATTTCCCCTGCCTGCATTTCCCCGCCTGCATTTCCCTGCCTGCACATTCCTGCCTGCATTTTCCTTCCTGCATTTCTCTGCCTAGTTTCCCCTGCCTGCACTTTCCCTCCTGCATTTCCCAGCCTGCATTTCCCTGCATTTCCCTGCCTGCATTTCCCCTTCCTGCATTTCCCTGCCTGCATTTCCCTGCCTGCATTTCTCCTGCCTGCATTTCCCTTCCTACATTTCCCCTTCCTGCATTTCCCTGCCTGCATTCCCCCGGCAGCGCGGGGAGGAGGCTCCCGCTGCCCGCGATGCCATCAGGGTGGCTGTGGCTGCAGCCTCCGCAGGAACGCGAACCCATCAATTAGGGAATAAGTGCCTCGCCTGTCCTTGTTAATCCCCTCCTCTCCGAGCTGTTCTTTATTATTTACGGTGAAGGTGCCCCGGGATGTGCTGTCGGAGGGGCGCCTGACAGGCTCAATCTGTACCGTACAATTGCATCCTCCTCCTCCTCCTCCTCGCCAGCTGGGGAATCCCTCTCTGCGCTCCCACTATCCCGCTCTTTTCCACATGCACCCCGGGAACAGAGCCGGCGGTACCAGACCCCCCTGACGCCCCACCCCATTCCCACGGAAGCCCTGGGATGCTCCGGGTGGGAGCCAGACTGGAGGTGGGGGGGAGTCCGTGCGAGGCGCTGCAGAGGCATTAACTGAGCCGGGATTAACATTCACCAGCGATAAAAGAACTCCATCCGAGCTGCGTCTGTTCCGGGGGCCTCGTGTGCGGCACGAATGGAAGCGCAGCATCCCCTGGGAGCCCCCGGGATGTGTGTGCTGCAGCCGCGTCAGCTCTTTGCAAGGGCTGCTGATGCCTCGGCTAACGAGCTCCCCGCTGAACGTGTCCTACGCACACCTGAGGATGCAGCCGGCTGCCTTCGCCTCCTCCCCGCTCTGCCCCCGCCTGCTGCCCTCGTCTGTCGCCCGGCAGTGCCGTCCCCCGGCCGGGCACCCGTGTGGGGGCAGTGCCGGGGGCTGCGCGGGCATCGCTCAGGGGCGTGCACGGCCAGGATGTGGCAGAGGCCGGGCGGCTCCCCGGGCACTGCACTGGCACTCGGGGAGGTGCTTTGCGGTCAGGAGGTCGGCAGGTTGGTACCTGACAGGGTCAGGTGGGGTTTGTGGGCTGCAGGGTCCGTGCAGGTGCTCGGGGTATCCTGGGGAGATGAGGTGGGGCTGGGGGATTCCTCGCTGAGCTGTGTGATGAACCCACCCTCACAATCCCCCACGGATCCCCCAGGGATGCCAGGACAGCTCTGGCACAGACAGGGGTGCCTGCTGCACCTGAAGCAGCAGGTGGGTGCCCCAGAGCACGCCGGGTCCAGCCCATCCCTGTGCCCAGGACCAGCTGCATTCTGCACACACCTACATGCAGGTGTGCATTCCCAGCACATCCTGCGTGCTGCTCTCTCTTGGGAAACACCTCTGGGAGCTGCTGCCATCCCCCAGCTGGGCAAACCCTCGGGGTGCCACTCTCCTGGTCCCAGAGGGGCTGTGGGATGTCTACTGGGGATGTGTAGGGGGGTCTGGGCTCCATAGTTTCCCTCTGGAGCTGCCCTGCCCTGCTGCCCAGCCTGGTGGCACTCTGAGAAGGGTGGGTTGTTCCCCCAGGAAGACACGGTGCCCTGGAGCACGGGTCAGGTGCGTGGGCAAGGGCTGCAGTGGGCACCATAATAACAGCCTGGGGATGAGAGGATAAAGCTTTCCCCTGGCGCTGCCTGCCCCTCTCTGCTCTGTGGGGAAGTGGTGCCTCCTCACCCCAGCCCAGCTGCTTATTTTTAGGCTGTCACCTCCTTGCTCCTCTCAAGGGTGACTTTTATCAACAGCCAGTGCCCCAGAGCGGCTCCAGTGCCAGGCAGGAGCTCCATGTGCCTGGCAGGGGGAGACCCTGCCCACAGGGTGCCCAGCCCCTGCTTGCTGCCATCCTCTTCCTCAGGGCATGGACAACAGGGACAAAGACCGATCCCAGTGTCCACCCCTCCCTGCCAGCCCCAGAGCCTGGGCACAGCTTCCAGCCTGGGTACCCTCCCACCCCCCCCATGCCCTGGCTCCTGCCCCAACACCTTCCCCAGCTCTGATCCCAGTCCCCTGGGGCTCCCCAGACCCCATCCCTGTGCTCCAGCTCCTCACAGCCCTTGCTCTCCTGCAGCTCTGCATGGCCTGCAGCACCCTCAGGATCCCCTGGTCCTCCCCATTCTCTCCTCAGGATCCCCTGGTCCTCCCCATTCTCTCCTCAGGACCCCCTGGTCCTCCCNATTCTCTCCTCAGGATCCCCTGGTCCTCCCCATTCTCTCCTCCGGATCCCCTGATCCTCCCCATTCTCTCCTCAGGATCCCCTGATCCTCCCCATTCTCTCCTCAGGATCCCCTGGTCCTCCCCATTCTCTCCTCAGGATCCCCTGATCCTCCCCATTCTCTCCTCAGGACCCCCTGGTCCTCCCCATTCTCTCCTCCCGTGGATTTTGGCAGCCAGAGCTCCCCGAGCCCCCTCCTTGCCCAGCAGCTCCTCCCTGGCACGGCTTTGCCCGGTGCCAGCTCTCGGTGGCCGCGAGCGGCGGCCGCGGTGCCGTAATTAGCCAGGTACAGCAGGAGCACACTTGCAGCCTGACAGCTCTTCTGGAGCCGAATGGGAGCCAATTAATCTAATTAAAGCAGCCGCTGACTCGTTATCCCTACACAGTCCATGAGGATGCATGGGCAGCCTTGTCCTCACCGTGCCCCTGCCCACGAGCCTCTCAGGTGAGTGCCCAGGGCAGGCACGGGCAGGACTCGCTCCATCCGTGGCTCGAGGTACCCAGGGCATTGCCCAGGGGGGAAAAAGGGGACACAAAACATGGTGGGGTGACTCTGCCCCGTGCCTCAGGCACCCAGAGGTGCCCACACATGGCTGGGTGCTGGTGGCACCCTCCAGGACAGGGCGCAGGGCGATGCCCCCGAGGATGCCGCAGGGTGTGAGTGCCGTGGGGATGCAGTGCCAGCCGGGCCTGGCACGGCGCCACGTCCCGGCGAGGCTGAGCAGGTCCTGCCGGGCGGCACGGCAGCTCCCGGCAGGGTAATTACGAGGCAGGCCGAGGAGGAGGGCTGTCGGCACAGGTGTCTGCCAGCAGGGCGCTGGCACTCACACCGCCTAATTAGACACCCTGCCAGCCCTTAATGAGAACAAATGAGAGGCCAGCCAGTGCGGGGCTGGGCCGTGGCGCCCAGACCCTGTCCCACGTGCTGGCTCTGGCACGGTGCCCTCGGAGATCTGGTGCCTGCTGTCATGGGGGCGTGAGGGGCTGGTCACAGCAGCTCAACCCCCTGTGCCAGGGAGCTCTGGCATCAGGGCAGAGTTTGCCAGCCCCAGCAGGACCCCCAGCAGCAGCCTGTGTTCTGCAGGGCACTGGGCACCACCCCAAATGCAGCCCCATTCCCAGCCCCATCTCTTGCCCCTTTCCAGGTCCTTTTGGGAGCTGATTCTCCACGTAAAGCAAGGTCCTGCCCTGCCTGGTCCCCTCCCCCTTGACTATCCCATTGCAAGGGGCACCTGGATGCCAGCTGGATCTGCTGAGCCTCCACTTCTCCCCTGACCAGCTCGACAGCTGCCAGAGCCCCCTTGGGCATCCCAGGGCATAGGGGTTGCCACCTCTGTGCCTCACCCTGGCACACCCACCCAGCTGTGCCACGGGACCCAAAAGCACACACTCTCCTCAGATCCCTGGGTGGCTCTTCCAAGTGTCCCTGTACTCCAAAGGACATGGGAGCCTTGGCTGAGCAGACAGCACTTGGCAGGAGCACAGCCCTGAGCCCCTGGGCACCAGCAGGCTCCTTGTGCCCAGAGAACAGGCAGGGAGGGACGGGGTGCCAGGACAAGTTGGGAGAACCAGGTGTGCTCCAAAACCCTCAGTGAGGCTGTAGGAGAAGAGCATAGGACACATGTGGCCCCTTGGAGGCTGCAGCAGGGCTGATCCAGCTGAAGGACAGAAGGACAGGAGGAGGGATGAGGATGGTGCTGCTGGGGGAAGGCACCGGAGCCATCCCATCCCTGGTACCAGACTCCCTCTGCACATCAATCCCCAGAAGTGTTCCAGGCCAGGCTGGACAGGGCCTGCAGCAACCTGAGATGGTGGAATGTGTCCCAGCCCTTGGCAGGGGGAGCAATGAGGTGAACTTTGAGGTCCCTTCCCGCCTGTGGTTCCAGGATTCCATGACCTGCACCCCAGTGGGCACCAGGGCATCACGGCTGAGCCGTGCCCAGGCTGGGAAGCAGGGCAGGGAGCCCAGGAGGGTGGGGGGCTGCAGGCCCCACGCAGCAGCCGGGCTCTGCTGCAGCCCTATAAATAAACACACCCACACAGCGCGACACAGCCGGGATGCCGAGGGGAGGGGGGGCTGCCTGCGATCCAGCACGGGAATAACGGGACCAGAGCAAGCCCAGGGAGATTCTGTGTGGGTATCAGCCACCTGGCAAAGCAGCCAGGAGGAGGAGGAGGAAGGCAGCTCCTTGAGGAGCTGGCAGTGCTGTGGCTCTGCAGGGCACAGACAGAGCTGAGGTGGCCCTGGAGCCACCCAGCAGGAGTGTCTGAGGGGACAAAGTGGCATTAGGGGACATGAACCACCCTGCTCATCACTGAGTACACACACACGTGCTCTGCATCGCTCCATCCCTGTGTGCCAGCTCCCTGTACCCCTGAATTCACCCCACACCCCTGGGTGACCGGGTGTGACAGCTGATCCCAGCGTGTCCTCCTGAGCACAAGGACCTGTGCTCCCCCCACACGTGTCCCCATCCCTCGTGCCACCTCTGCCTGAGCACCTCTCCCTCCTCCCCGCGTGCATCCCCATGGAAAATCACCCTCCCCCTGCCACCATCCCCAGGGTGCTGCCTCCATCCCCCGGGCCGGACACGCCGGATGGCCCCGTGGCAGCCCGGCTGCTGCCGTCACACCGCGGCTTAGGACAGGTTTAAGGCCTTAGGAGAGGTTTAAGGACAGGCGGGGACGTGCTGTGTCAGGGTCAGGGCTGGCCCCGGGTGGGTGGCAGCGGGCGCTGGGGTTTGCGGAGGGCCGGGCGGTGTCCCCGCGGCTCAGCGCTGGCCTCTCGCTGTCGCGGCGGGGCTGAGCCCTTGGCGGGCAGCTCGGGATCGCTGCCTCAGCCCCCTCTGCCCCACCGGGGCTCCTCGCCGGCTCCCAGCTCGTCCACAGGAGGAGGTGGACGCGTAGCAAGCAGCTTTGCATGGATTTGCAAGGGTGGGGACACGCCGCCATCGGTCCCAGCCCCATCCAGCCGCAGCCCTGCTGCTCCCCCAGCCCTATGCCATGGCTGTGCCATGGCTGTGCCGGGCACTGGCAGCAGGGGGAAGGGGTGGGGGCTGCAGGAGGCTGCAGGAGGCTGGGGATGCTGCAGCCAGGTGGGTCCCCTCCAGCCCAGCAGCCTGGCTGCAGAGTCGGGAGCTGGCAGTGCCAGCAGGGCAGAGGCGTGGGGCAGGCGGGGGTGCCACGGCCTGAGCATCCCACCAGCCCTTTTGCAGGCGTGCCGGGCCCTGGCCTGCGGGGAGGATGGAGCAGATGATGCTCTTGGTCTGAGGCGAAAGGCAGAGAAGAGTTGCCATGGAGACCAGCTATGTCATTTTAAGGAGGCGCGGAGGCATTCGCACCCATCCCTCCCGCATGAACCCCGGCAGCGGCAGGCGAGGGGGCGGGGTGGGGGTGACCCGCATCCCCTCACGTCCCAGGAGGGCTGGCTGGTCCCCAGAGGTGCCACCTCACGGGAGAGCCGGCAGCGAGGCTGCAGGCAGGGCTGCCTGCCCAGGGCGTGCCCCGGGGCCAGCCTCTCTCGGGGCCAGCTGGGAGCAACTGGTGGCACTGGGACAGAGCGATGGCGCTGCCAGCCCGGCCTCAGCAGGGGATGGGGACAGCCCGCGGAGCAGAGGCCAGGACATGGCCCTCTCCATTTCTCTGGAGGGCCCCATGTGCTGGGGAAGGGCTGTGGGTGCTGGCCGAGGGGCTGGGGTGAGGTTCAGGGTGAAAGCAGGAAACCCCGGGATTTGGGGATGATTTAAGATTTAGTTAAAATGAAGCTTTATGTATCAGCAGCCCCCCCTTCTCCTGCCACCGGCGGGAGCCGGGGCAGCTCGGCCTTTCAGAACCTGCAGGCAGCTCTGGAGCTCTGCTGGAATCCCCTGTGCATTCCCAGAGCCCCGCCGGATGGAGGAATTATCCCGGGTGGGGTTCGATGGAGCAGCACTTCCAGCAGGCAAAACCAGTCCCAAATAAAGAGGGGAACAGTGGGTGCAAAATTCCCCCACGCCCCAGAAATGCTCTGGCTCGGGCAGCTCTGGCTCCAGAGGGCAGCCCCAGGGCCAGCACTCGCTGCTCAGGGGTGTTTGCTGTCCCTCCCCGTGGCCAGCTGTCCCCGGGCCCTCCGGGGGTCCCCCCCACGCCGGCACCCGCGGCTGAGCAGCTCCGTGGCTGTGGCGCTGTCCCCAGGAAGGTGAAACCGGAGCCGCTCCGGTGAGTGGGTGCCCGGCAGGATCCCGGGGCCACCCGCGGGCCGGGGGCTGCAGCCACGGCGGGGACAGGGCACGGGAGGCGGCCACACCCGGGTGCAGCCACCAGAAATGGGTGTGCTGCAGGGAGGGGCCGGGTGACACGGCTCCGGGAGGGGTGCTGGCACTGCGACAGCGCCAGGGTCCTGCAGACGGACTGGGGACATGTCCCCACAGCCGATGCTGGTCCAGAGCAAGGGGACAGGGACCTCGGGCACGGGGCTGAGTGCGGGACGCGGTGTGAGCTGTGTGTGAGCTTTGCTCCTGGCGAGGTGTGCGGGCACCTGAACTCGGCGAGACAAACACGGACTGCAGCAGGAAGCGATGGCAGCGAGCAGGATCCAAGCACGGGCAGCCCGGGCATCCCTGGCTGGATCCAGACGGGCGCCAGATGCTGGACCCGTCTCCCAAAAGCTCCCGGAGCTCTTCCCCCTGGGCAGGGGCAGCGCCCGGCTGCCGGAGCCCGGCACGCACCAGCAGCCGCCCGGCCGGGTGGGAGCAGCTCCTCCTGCCGTGCCTGCCAAGACTCCCACTCCCGAGACTGTACGACAGGAGAAAAGGGAACAGAAATTCACGTTTTCACATTTAGCTTTCCTTTGTACTCAGCTAATTAGCGCCTGAGTCTGGTGATGTCATTAAAGCAGCACTAAGTCTTTATTGGGGTAATTTAATTTTCCCTTTCATATCAGGATGATTTCCTTTGTTGGGGTAGGTGCTGAAGAGGGGGAAGGGCCCGTGCAGACAATTGCTATTGTCAGGATAAATAATTCCCCAGTGGATTGACAAGGGGGGAGGTGGGCTGGGGGGCTGGGAGCTGTCACTCAGCCGGGTGGCAGCGGTAGCCGGCCAGCCCTCGGGGCTCTGCCTGCCTCGGGATGCCTCTCCCTGTGCCGGGTGGGCTCCCCAGCCAGCGAGGCACCTTGGCCCCTCTCCAGCTGCTCCAACGGCGGCTGCCTCAGCGTTCGGGAGGTGGGTGGGTAAAGCCGGGGGTCTCCCACACAGCTCCCGCCCTTCTCCCACCCCAACACCATCCCTGTGCTGCTGGGAGGAGGGAAGGGATTTCACTGGGATAAAGGAGCCCTCCTGAGCCCACAGGGCACCGGAGAACCCCTGGGCTCTGCTCACAGCTGGGCCGTGCAGGGGAGCAGGGAGCTGAGCAGGAGGAGCCCTCACAGGGATCCCCCACTTTGGGGCTGTCCCAAGGGTTATCCCTGCGCTGGGAATGGTTGGACCTGGACTCAGCAAAGAGTTCCTCTCCCCAGCCCCTCTCCAGTCCTGGAATGCCATGTGGGGACACTCCAGCACTCACTGCCACATCAAACTGGGCACAAGGAGGGGCCCAGGCTGTGGGAAGGTGTGAGAGACCCAGTGGTGGGGGCCCCTCAGCACTGCACCTCCCTGGGACACCTCTGGAACAGCTCCAGCTCCTTTTCCAACCCTGCTTTCCCCATGCAATGCCTCTCCTCAGCCCCTTGGCCCATTCTGCCCCAGGAGGGGCCCCAAACCCCGGTGAGAGGTGAAGGAGATGTCCCTTGGGGTCAGAGCCCCAAGGACCGGCTCTCTCAGTCCCCAAAAAGCATCAGGCCCCCCCTCAGCCCTGCCCCACCAGCCAGGGAGAAAAAGCTGGCACATCCCTGGGAAGCTGCTGGGAGAGGAGAGCGGCTGATGGTGCCACCACGAAGTCACAGTGTCCTCAGGAGCTCGGGCACAGCCCATGGCAAGGCTCCGAGGGGACAATGGCATGGGGCAGGCTGATCCTGGGCCTCAGCTGGTGGCAGGGGTGTCCTGGTCCAGCAGAGCATCACCGGGATGGGAGGGGGTGGCAGGAGTGATCCCAGAGCTTCAGCTCATCAGCTTTAACACTGCAGAGAGCTCCAAAGGAATTGTCTTTCATGGAAAATGGGAAGGGAGGAGAGAGCAACTGGAGGGAGCCATTTTCCAGGCACCCCTGAGTCCATCCCTGAAGGAGCCGTGTCCTTACAGCCCCTCTGGAGCCCGCCCTGCAGCTCCCACCTCCCCCGGAGCCCCCGAGC
Organism: Hypocryptadius cinnamomeus; assembly: GCA_013400635.1. NCBI lineage: Eukaryota > Metazoa > Chordata > Aves > Passeriformes > Zosteropidae > Hypocryptadius > Hypocryptadius cinnamomeus. The sequence goes on along the minus strand of VYZP01066309.1, from coordinate 18,013 downwards.
GCTGCCGCCAGCCTGGGTGCGAGCAGGAGGAGGGGGAGCGGGGCTGCAGAGGGGAACGTCACACCCGAAACACAAACACGGCTCGTTGGTAATTAGCAACCGTTTCAAGAGGAATGATGAGCCGCCAGTGACAGGCGGGCGGGTTTCTATTAAAAGCTGCCACGTGTGATCCTTCTCCAAGCCTGCCGGCCCCTCCTTACCTGGCGCTGGGGAAATGAGATGCAAACCTGACATTAATGCAACGTTCAGGGTGAGCTTTAATTGCAGCCGGAGCCGTGGAGCCGGGGGCTGGCGGCGGGGCCGGGGGCAGGGGATGGGCACCCTTGTGCCCCCCGCCTCCCACGGAGCTGCCAGGTGCCGCTGGGTGCTCCCATCCCGCCGGTCTCCTGCCGACCTTCCCGAGCAGGGCGGCGGTCACGAGGGGCTCTGGAGTGAGCTCTCGGCACCCCGCGTGTCTCCGCGAGCAGAGCCACTCGCTGAAATGTTAAGGGCTTGTTTGCATCCAGCGGAAGGGAAGCGGGAGCACAGCCTCGGCTGCCAATTGCTCCTCCGCTCCTTCCGGAGACAGGGAAGTGCTCATCCAGGCAGGGAAGCGTCCTCGAGTGATTCCTCCATGTGCTCAGCCCCAAAATGCCGCTTTTCAGCCTCGCATGGTGGTTTTATCCTGGTTTAAAGGCCTTCCAGATCTTCCCAAGCATTAGAGCTTTCCAAGCATCAGAGAAGGTGCATCCGTGGCCAGGGCAGCGTTTGGGAGGTGACCCCCATCTGGGGGCTGGTGCAGGGTGGTGGGGTGGGTCGTGGAGCAGGAGGACACAGGGCAGGTGGCACTGGAGCAGGATTTGCTCAGGACAGCTGTGCCCAAGCTGAGAGATGGTGGCCGTGGGTTGGGCAGGTGGGGATGGCCCCAGAGCAGGGCCTGAGGGTGGATCTGCTCAGCAATCCAGTGAGTGACAGGAGCCAGGAGTTCTGATTTGGGAGACTGGCTCCCCCAGTCCCACTCTGTGCAAGGAAAATGAGGAATTACTGTCGGACTGGGCAAAGGGTGAAGGGGACAATCAGCCAGAGGGCCAAGGCCACCAGCTCTGGGAACCATCGCTCTGAGGGCTGGAGAGCAGCTCCTGCCCTGCTCAAGGTGGGAGCAGTGGTGTCCATGCCCCTTGGCAGCACCTCAAGGTGAGGGCTCCCCCTGCTTCCAATTTCTCACCCTCACAGCTCGATCCCAACCAGGACTGCAGCTCCTCCTGAGGGGCAGAGCAGGGACAGCTCAGAGCTCTGCTCTGGGTCAAGGACAGCACCTGGGAACGGCTGGAGCTGGGCCAGGGGCGTTGGGATGGAGATCAGGGAGAGGTTCTGCCCCCAGAGGGTGCTGGCACTGCCCAGGCTGCCCAGGGAATGGGCACAGCCCCGAGGCTGCCAGAGCTCCAGGAGCCTTTGGACACCAGGGATGCCCAGGGGGGATTGTTGGGGGGCTGTGCACGGACAGGGGCTGGACTGGATGGTCCTTGTGGGTCCCTTCCAGCTCAGGATATTCCATCATTCCATGATAAATCTATCCCAGCAGTAACCAGCCTGGGGCTGGGGGAACCCCAAGAGCAGAGCAGGGCTGAGCATGCCCTCATGGCCTCTCAGCAGCTCCTCTCACAGTGAATCCCTGAGCAACAGCGAGGCTGGGCTTTAGCAAGGGCTGCTTGTGCTGAGCAGGTCTGGCTCGGCCTCCTGCTGCCCTGGCTTTGCTAAAGGAGGTGGGTCTGCCTCAGCTCACCTCCAGATCTTCTGGGAGTGACATGGGCTGCTCCTCAGAGCATCCTCAGGGTGTTTTGAGCAGAGGTTCTGCCTGGATCTGGGCCTTGCAAGAAGCATTGCCAAAAAACGAGCTTGGATGAGAGGCCCCATCCACACAGGCCCCTCAGCCCTGGCCCTGCAGCCGTGGTGCTCAGGAGCTGAGACCTCCTGGGATGCACTCAGGCAGGGGCAGGGTGGGATGTGAGGGCTCTCCCTGCTCCTGCTCTGTTGGGAGCAGCAGGGTCCTTGCAGGGGAAATGTCAAGGTGTCTGAGGACATTGGTGACACCTTCTATACCCAGAGGGTGGGCAGGCCCTGGCACAGGGTGCCCAGAGCAGCTGTGGCTGCCCCTGGATCCCTGGCAGTGTCCAAGGCCAGGCTGGAGCACCCTGGCATGGTGGAATTGTCCCTGCCCTTGGCAGGGGGTGGCACTGGATGGGCTTTAAAGTCTCTCCCAGCTCAAACTATTCCATGATTCCCTCATTCTATGGCTGTCAGGAGACAACATCAGCTCTCCTTGTGTCAGTCTGGACCTGCCCTGGACCTTCTTGGTGTCTTCCAGGGTTGACAGGGTGCCACAGAGTCACCCACGGGTGGTGACACCTTCTCCCCTTGCATCCAGCTCCCGGCTGTCACACAACCCTTGGGGTGCCCTCACACCCTCCAACCTCTGGGCATCCACATTGCCTTCCCCTCCATCCTGAGCTTCAAGGGCTCATTTGTTTCATGACCTGGCACAAGGAGGGGGTCCTGTGCCCCAGGTTTGACCAGGCTGTCTTGTCCCCACTCCTGTCCCTGCCTGTCCCCATGCCAGCGCTGCCAGCTCACACACTTGGCAGTGCCACCCGGGTCTGTGCCCTGTTCACCGTGCCTGCCCCGGGTGATTTGTGTCTTACAGACACTCGAGTCAGTGTTTAAGGGCTCCTCTTCAGACTGCCAAGGTCCAGGCAGCTGCCACACTTCTCCTCTCCTTAATGCATTGTCTGGCTCATCTGCCATCCCTCGAGGGTGACAAACCCTCTGTCCAGCAGCGCTCTGAGCCCTCCCCCTGCCGGGAGTCACTGCTGCCATCAGACAGCTTTGTAAGCTGCTCGCTGCTGTTTCTGCAGGATGAAACCCTCCCGCTTGTTTTTCCACCTCCGCCCTTCACCCCCAGCCCGGTTTTGTCACCGGTTTTTAGTCCTGGCCGTGTGCAGGGTCCCCCTGCCCCTGGAACACGGCCACCCCACCACTGCTGCTGCAGGTACCTCCCAGGATGGTGCCATGGGAGCTGAACCAGTCCTGGAGAAGCCCATGGCAGTCCTGGAGAATCCAGGAAGGTTGTCCCGGCTCAGGAGGTGACACCGGCGGTGTGGAGGTGACAGGGGAGAGGCTGAACTGGGGCTGATGGGTCTGGAAGAGGCAGAGGGAACGGAGGGAGGACGCAGAGGGGTCCTGCCATGGATAACGGGATGAGGCAGGTGGGGAGGGGTCTCCAGAAGGCAGCAGGGGATGGATGGAACATGCCCAGGCCAGGGGGGCTCCCCCCACCACGGCTCGCTGCAGAGGGGCCCTCGAGTGCCTGCCAGCGAGGAAAGGCGGGGAAGGAGCGGGGAGGGGGGAGAGATCTTTTCATCTAAAAGGTTACATTTGTCCTACTTCCTCCCATCTCCAGCAATTAACTTGAAGGGAGACATCACTGCTAATTGAGCAGTGAAGATCAGGAGCAACAATTACGCCTTTTGACAAGAGACAGCACAAGAGGGACTGCTCGGAGGCTGAGAATGGTAGGGAACGGTTTCTATGGCAATATAACTTTCCTCTCTTCCTCTCCAGCCATAGAAATGATAAAAATGTAGATTTCTCCCTGATTAATGATTTAATGAAAATAAAGAAAATTCTTATTAAAAAAAGAAAAAGGAAAAAAGGGAAAAAGAGGGGAGGAAAAAATCGATAAGACGCAATGTTTAGCATGAGCCTGCGGCTGTGGGCAGGATCGATGTCCTTCTCCAGGCTGGACCAGGGAAATCTATTCCAGCAACGTGCCGAGGGCTCGGAGCGGCCCTGCCATGTGGTAATTAGGCAGCGGGCTCACACGGGGAAACGTGAGGGCTGGATTCAGATCTCTGATCAAAGGAGCTGCCCATCAAAGAGCTCCTCGCTCCGGCTTCGCCGGCAAACCTCGGCGCCCGCTCCGTGTCGCTCCTGCCTTCCTCCCCCTGCCCGCGCCCCGCAGCCCTCCCCGAATCCGCGCTTTTAATTGGAATTATTCAGCCCGGCTGCTGCGCTGCCAGCCTGGCCTGCGGGGATGCCACGCTGGTGAAGGAATCACCTGCTGGGGAGGCAGCCCCGAGGCGGTGGCAGGAGGTGACACGGCTGTCCCCAGCACCTGTCTGGCAATGCCAGCAGCCACCTTGGGTGAGGTGACACCTCCCATCGTGCCAGATCCGTGGGGAGCAGCGAGGAGGGGGATGAGGCTGGGAATCATCCTGTGCCTGTGGGTGCCCTGGTGCTGCTCCCGGCTCCGGGGCAGGCAGGGCAGGGATGGCACGGGCTGTTCCTGAAGGCACCATGAGGTCTGCGTCCATCCGCATCCATCAGCAGCAGCTGCTGGCTGCCAGGCCATGCTGTGCCAGGCTCTGCCGTGCCAGGCTGAGCCCGGAGGAGGGAGCAAAGCCTTTCCAAAGCTCTCTCTGCCCCCTGGCCTGCCCAACATCCTCTGCTTTGCAGTGCTCCACAACCCCTACACTCCCCTGCTGAACCACTTTGGGGTTGTTTTTCCTTTTTGACATTAGGATGTGGGGAGGTGGCTGGAGTGGGACTGGGACCGTCCTGTGTACCCAGCCTGTGGCAGGCTGCTCCCTGCAGCTGCCCATTCCCACCCCACACGAGGACCCCTGCATGCACACGTCCAGCCTTGCATCCATAGGGTCAGAGCGCGGGCATTCCGAAGGATTTTTCCCACCTCCTCAGTTCCTATTTTATTGCCAAACTGGAGCATAAAACACACATAAACAAATCTAACAGCGAGAAATGGGTTGCTATCAAATCAACAAATTAATCTAATTATAGGGCTGATTAAATCATATCAGATAAACCAGCGACTCCTTCCCGGCGCTCAGCAGCCGTGCAGGGCCACAGCCAGCCCTGCTCAGCTCTGCTGTGGCACGAGCAGGGTGCACCCCCCGGGGCTGGGACCCCCCAAACCCCCCCTGCCCCCTCTCTCGGGTGCCGCTGTGCAAATCTGAATGGCAAATGCAGCTGCAAAGCTCACGATTCCTCGGGATTAAAGATGCAGCCCCAGCCCGACAGCGTACGCGGGAGCCGTCGTCAGAGCCAGATTGCTTAAACCTAAGCCTGCTTTAGGTATTTGAGGAACAATTTTATCAGGGCTGTTTGCAGAGCTTTGTGGGGCCGCTGCCACCTCTCCGTGCTCCTGCATGTGCCAGCGCCCACGCGGAATATCCGCCCTGCCAGCTCTGCCACGGGGAAAAGCAGCCCTGGCTGAGAAGAAGGAGGTTTTTACCGACCAACAGCACCCAGAGTAAGGGCTGGGATTGCAGGATTCACCCCACAGGGTTCTGGGCTCTGCAGAGCCTCCCAGAGGGGGTGTGGGCTGTGAGGCTGCACCTGGTGGGATTGGTCCCCACATCCTGAAGGTGCTGAACACCAGCTCCTGCTTCTCACCACACTCCACACGGGCAGGTGGCTCCTTGCTGGGGATGTGCGAGCTCCCTGCAGGCTCCCACCTTGGTGAAGTAGGAAAATCCTCCTAGAAGCAGGTGTTGGCTCTGGTTTCACTCCTCTGCCAGAGGTTTCGCTGCCCCTGGCAGGTTGTTTCCAAGGCATCCCTTGCTCCCAGACATGGGTTATGTCAGCTCTGATTCTCCTCCCCCTGCTCCTCTCTCAGCAGGAACAGAGGTGTGGAGCAAGGATCCTCTGTCTCCTAATGGAAGAATCCTCCAGGGTGCTGTCAAACTCAGCAGAAGATGAGGAGATCGAGACCCCAGTATGGAGCAGAGCTCTTTGTGCTCTTTTGGGGTCCCACTTTGACCCCCAGCTTTGCAAGGGGTGCTCCACTGGTGCCCTTCTCCCGACCCCCAGCTCTGGCCATGCTGGGTGGCATTTGAGGGCCAAAATACTCGGCCATGGGTGAAGGGCCAAGAGCAGCGGGGCATGGCTGAAGCTGGGCTTGTCCTGGGCTGCATCCAAACAGGATCAGCGGGTCAAGGGAAGGGATTGCCCCCTCTGCTCTGCCCTCAGGACACCCCACCTGCAGAGCTGCCGCCAGGAAAGATGTGGAGCTGTTGGTGAGCCCAGAGGAAACCACAGAGGTGTTCCAAGAGCTGGAGTACCTCTGCTCTGGAGCCAGCCTGGGAGAGCTGGGGGTGCTCACCTGGAGAAGGCTCCAGGGAGAGCTCAGAGCCCCTTGCAGGGCCTAAAGGGGCTCCAGGAGAGCTGGAGAGGGACTGGGGACAAGGCATGGAGGGACAGGACACAGGGAATGGCTCCCACTGCCAGAGGGCAGGGATGGATGGGATATTGGCACCTGGAGAAGGCTCCAGGGAGAGCTCAGAGCCCCTTGCAGGGCCTAAAGGGGCTCCAGGAGAGCTGGAGAGGCACTGGGACAAGGCATGGAGGGACAGGACACAGGGAATGGCTCCCACTGCCAGAGGGCAGGGATGGATGGGATATTGGGAAGGAATTCTTCCCTGGGAGGATGGGCAGGCCCTGGCACAGGGTGCCCAGAGCAGCTGTGGCTGCCCCTGGATCCCTGGCAGTGCCCAAGGCCAGGCTGGATGGGACTTGGAGCAGCCTGGGACAGTGGGAGGTGTCCCTGCCGTGGCAGAGGTGGCACTGGATGAACTTCAAGGACCCTTCCCACGCAAACCATGCTGGGATTCCATGCCCCTGCCATCCCCCTGGCACACAGCTGGTGGTGCCACATCTGCTGAGCTGGAGGAAACACCCCCAGCAACCTCCGGGGTGGGGTTATGCCGTGGGCACTTGGGAAGAGCAAGGCTGGGCCCAGCTGGGTGGATCTGCAAACCTTCCTCCCATGCCAAGGGCACTGAGAACCTCCCCAGCTCAGGTGTGGGGCACAGCCAGCCCCCTGAGGTGCTTCCAGTGCTCCCAGAGCCCGGCCCCACTGCTCTGGGGGTTCCAGGCACCCTCCCCGTGCATGGACACGTCCATGTGTGACCCACGCGTGCAGGGCTGAGCGTGCCCACGTGTGCCCACGTGAGGCTGGGGTGCACAGGGCTGTGCAGGGGGCCCGGGGGGGCTCTGCTGAGAGGAGCCATCTCCCAGCCCGTGCTGATGCAGTTCAGCAATCAGAATAACTTCGCTGATGAATATTTAAGCCGAGCGCTGAATATTTAAAGCATTCAATTATTTTAATGGCTTCTAAGTGTGACAGCGGGAGGGGACAGGGGGATGGCTGCCCCCCGGGTCCGGCAGGGCAGGCGGGGCACTGGGGGCAGCCGCTGCTCCGGGTGGGGAGGGGGTGGCGCTCGCGGTGTCCCCAGCAGGGTGGTGACATTTTGCACGTGGCTGGGGGTGAAAGCCGGGCCGGGCAGGCAGGGGACAGCGGTGCCCTGCCACCCTGGCAGCCCGGGCTCTGTCCCAGTGCCCTAATTCCTGCAGGAGCAGTCTCGGCCCGTGCTGGCATCGCGCCATGCCACCCCCCTCCTCTCTGCCACCGGCTGTGACTGACCTGTCCCCGTGCCATCACAGCAGCTGCGTGGCCCTGTGCGGTGCCACCACCGACGCTGGCACATGCCAGCCCTGCTGACCCCCCTGGGTGGTGTGAGAGGCACGTGGCAGTGCAACTGGGATGTCACAGCCTCTGTCACCCCACAGGGCCTGCGAAGGCAAGCCAGTGGTGACCGACAGTGACCAACGGTGACCAAGGGCTGAGCACGGTGTCCACCAGGGCCGTCCCCAACCCCACAGCCAGGTGCTGCCCCCAGGACCTGCCCCAGCCCCACGGCAGGGAGGGTGGCCTAGAGCACAGGAGCACTTTCCCCAGGCGTGCTCCCGCAGCCATAAATATTCATATTCTTATCCTAATTTTCCATGTACTTTTCTGTCATATCCAATTTTATTTTAATTTCCCTTTATAAACCTTCCCAGCTAATGCACTCCCTGCTCCCATGATTACCCCAATCAGCCGGCGCTTTAAGCACAATCCCTGCAGGCGGCTCTCGTTGGGAGCGCCGGGATCACGGAGCATCCACGCCCGGCTCCTGCTCGCTTGGCAGCCGCGCTCCGGGCTTTAGCAGAGCTCCTTTGCCACCCCGTGGTGGGCACGGGCTCCAGGCGGTGCTGCCCTTCCCACAGCCACCAGTCCGGGGATTTGTCCCTTCCCGGTGGCCGTGGTGGCCGTGTCCTGCTGTGTGGGCTGTGCACAGCTGCGATTTGCACGGGGACAATGCTGTCCCTGGGCAGGTGGGTCCTACCCTGGCAGCTCCCTGGCACCACCCTGGCTGTGGGTGAGCCCTGGGCTCTGGATCGCTTTGAGAAGAGGAGCAGAGGATGGGCAGGATCCCTGTGCAGGGGCTTTGCTGTGCTGGTCAGAGGGCCAGAGATGTGCCATGGCTGTGCCATGGTTATTGCAGGAATGTGCCATAACTATGTCAGCCCTGTGCCATGGCTGTGCCAGAACTGTGCCATGGTTATTCCAGAACTCTGCCATGGTTATTCCAGAACTCTACTATGGTTATTCCAGGAATGTGCCAGAACTGTGTCAGACCTGTGCCATGGCTGTGCCATGGTTATTCCAGAACTGTGCCGTGGCTGTGCCAGAACTGTGCCATGGTTCTTCCAGGGCCATGCCATGGTTATTCCGGGGCTGTGGTTGTTCCTCTCTGTGCCACCTGTCCCTGCTTCCAGCAGCCACCAGCACTGCCAAGCAGTGCCTACAGCTGTGCCAAGGCTCAGCCAGCTGGCACTGCCTGGGCACAGGTGCTTGTGTGCCCCTCTGTCCCTCACTGGGGACACTGCGCCAGCCTGGGGGACAGGACACAGCCCCACTGGGGCAGGACATCCCCCCAGGCTGGGCCAGACACTTCCCCAGTAGGAAAGGGCATGCCCCAGGGGGTCAGGTTGTGTCCCCAGTGGGTCAGGACGTGTCCCCAGTGGATTAGGACGTGTCCCCAGTGGGTCAGGACGTGTCCCCAAGGTGTCAGGATGTGTCTCCAGGGTGTCAGGGTGTGTCCCCAGTGGGTCAGGACTTGTCCCCAGTGTGTCAGGGTGTGTCCCCAAGGTGTCAGGATGTGTCCCCAGGGTGTCAGGGTGTGTCCCCAGTGGAACAGGACTCATCCCCAGCAGGGCAGGACAGGTCTGCATCTAGACAGGATATCACCCCAGAGGGGGAGAATGTGTCACCACTGTGCCATGACATGTCCCCATGGGTCAGAATATGTCCCCAGCATGGCAGGACATGTCCCTAGCAGAGCAGGATGTGTCCCCAGCAGGACAGGATGTGTCACCAGTGGGTCATGAGATGTCCCCAGCAAGGCAGAATATGTCCCCAGTGGGTCAAGATGTGTCTCCCATGGGTCATGACATGTTCCCAGAAGGGCAGAATGTGTCCCCAGAGGGGTAGAATTTGTCCCCAGCAAGGCAGGACAATGTACCCCTAGGGTAGGACTCATTCCCAGCTGGGCTGGACGAGTTTCCAGTTGGGCAGAACAAATCTCCAGTGGGGCAGGATACATCCCCAGTGGGTCAGGATGTGTCCCCAGCAGAGCAGGACATGTCCCAGTGAGGTAGGACATGTCCCCAGTGGGTTGGGACAGGTCTCCAGTGCATCAGGACATACTCCCAATGGGTCAGAATGTCTCCAGTGGGTCGGGACAGGTCCCCAGCAGGGCAGAACCTGTCCCTGGTGAGTCAGGACCTGTCCCTGGTGTGTCAGGACCTGTCCCTGGTGAGTCAGAACCTGTCCCTGGTGTATCAGAACCTGTCCCTGGTGTGTCAGGACCTGTCCCTGGTGTGTCAGGACATGTCCCTGGTATGTCAGGACCTGTCCCTGGTGTGTCAGAACCTGTCCCTGGTATGTCAGGACGTGTCCCTGGTATGTCAGGACGTGTCCCTGGTGTATCAGAACCTGTCCCTGGTGTGTCAGGACCTG
>VYZP01066306.1:0-25203 GCA_013400635.1 Hypocryptadius cinnamomeus | reverse complement strand
GAAATATAGCAAGCATAAAAACTTGACACGTTGATCTACACTGCCTTGGGTATCAGTTACTTCCTATACATTCTGATTTGCCAGTCAGAACATAAAACCTGCATAACCTGCCTGAGATTCAGTTCTTGCTGGGTAAATAAACCCCAGCTGCTTTGTGTTCAGATTGGCTGAGAGTAACAGGATGAAGAAAAATCTAAACAATATGGTCCCTGTAAATATTTGATCTGACAGTTATCTAATAGCAAGAGTAGCCCAGAGTCCAAATTTCTTTCTTTCTGCCAAAGAAGAGCATTTGGGGTTAGGGTTTTCATGATGCCAGGGGCTTTGCTGTATAAATCCTGCCAATATGCTATTTGGCACATAACAACAATTAGCTTCTGATTCTGCATATGCACAGTGTATGTGGATCTTTGCACTGTTCAAAGGCATCACATTCCTCTAGTTAGATGTGGTCCTCAGTATTCATCAGCATTATTATTCCTCTTATTATTAGCATCCAAACTAAAAACTAGAAGGCTGCATCATATTCACTGTAGGCAGACACACTGGAGACTTTACTGTTCACAGACAGCAAGCAGAAGTCATGTTGGGCCTCTTGTCCCACAAATGTTATGAAATAGAAAGGAGGGAGAAGGAGAAAGAATACATCCCTAACACAAGAATTGCTTCTCTTCCAGATTTCAAGTCCCTGAATAAAACCAGAAAAAGAGCAGAGTGTCAGAAAGATGTTTTGTGAGATGATTTGTTTCCATCACTTGAGAGTGCTGCTGTGCTATTCCTGGGCACAACTTACCAAAATGAGCAACTCAACAAGATATTGGCCTGTGGCTCAAGTTTATGCACATTTCATGTACCAGTTTTTACATCAGTGATTTGTTTTGCCTTATGTGAGCACACTTGCTTTGTCCAGCAATGACAGCAGTTTCCAGAGACACTCCCAAAATGCCTTTGACCAATGTGCACAGACTAACAGCAAATCAAGTAAACCTTAATGGTTGGACTGTCAATCTTATGTTCTAGTGGGACAGGAAAGATCTACATGCCTGAGAGTGACACTAGAGGATTTTCTGCACTGTTCTGCCATATTATTACAAGTTCTGCTTTATGTCTCCCTTTGTTTGAAAGAAATGCCTCAACACAAACTCCACTTCACAGGTTATTTAGAACAATGCTGCATTAAGCTGTGCTCTCTTCTTTAATTTTTCTGTTCTGTTTTGTTTAAATGGTTTGTTAATGGAGGGAAGGATCCCTGGCATACTGATAGGAGTTGACAAGACTACTGCAGCACCATCAGAATAAATAAAAATCAATAGGTTTTCTGCTGGTGTTGGCTGTAAAAGAGAGTAAAGCTATTTATCAAGTCTGACAAGGGGTCCAGAACTGCAGGATCATCATAGGCACCACAGCAAAAAGAAGAGGGACAAAATAAGAAATACTAAATAGGGAATCAAGGTTGGTACAGCAAGATCACTAACATGTCAGCTTGTTTCAATACATAACAGCTGAGGAGAGCATGACAGGAACACTGGGAAATGTTACTATTACTTAGAGCCTCTAGGTATTATAATTCACCAATTCCTCATGAATTAGCTCTTGGATCAACTTTCAGTGATTGGTGTTGCTCCCACTTAACAGATAAAAGTTGTTTCATGTGCAGAGAATTTAAGTAGCTTCTGTCAGATCACCCACAGGCAGTCAATGGCAGAGCTGGAAGTGACATTTCTTGGGTTTCCTACCTCCTGTCTCTCATTTCTCATTCTTAGTGCTCCCACAGCAATGGCACTATGGGGTTCATTCAGGGGTCCTACTGGAAAGAGCTTATTATTAGATCTGCTACCAACTCCAGTGGCATCTCACAAGGGATGCTCCCTAATCTTACTGCAGGATCAAGCTCATAAGTCTATTGCTTTATTCACCACCACCATAGTATTTTTGTTCAATGCTATCCAGCCAAATCTTCCTTCAGCTGGAGCAGACTCCTTTAGTAATCTTTACATGCTTAGAAAAAGAGAATTAAAAAGGGAGAACACCCAAGACATAGAAATCCATAAAAGCAACAGTGAAACATTGAACAGCTTTTAACGGCAAATTGAGAAAAGAGAAAGCTGGAGAAGATGTCAGAAACTCTTGAAATATGTTACTAAAACAACTCTCTGTAGACACACAGAAATCACTATATTGGCTACCCAACAACTCTATAACCTCTAGTTTCAGTTCATTTCCTGTAACTTTGAAAAATTCAAAATTTCTGGAATCATCTTTTCATCATTTGCTGGCTGGCTGCTGGAGATATTTGCCATACTACAGGGAAATTCCTCAAGCTCAGTGAACTTCTCAGTGACATTACACTGCTTCTTTGATGTGACAAGGGCAAAGCTCACCTCTGCCCGCAGCCCCAGGTGCCTCAGTGGAGCACTGCAGGTTAAATCTTAGCAGCACACATTAGCTCTGCCTTGAGCCTTGTCCTCCAGCAGCCAGGCCAAAGTGGCTTCTCACTTCTCACTCTTGCTAGCCCTGAAACTGTCCTTTCTTGAGTTTCTGAGACAGAGATATCAGGAACCTGTGTCTCTGAACTCTCTGTCCCTTGGTGCATCTTTCATCTGAAGTGACTGCTATGGGGAGCACAAGGAGTTGTTAACATTTGTTGCTCTGTCACAGGCCAACAGCTCCCAATTTTTTTAGAGCATCCAGACAGACAAGCCTATGTTTGGAGTGGCACTAGGGGCTGCAGCACTCAAGGGGAACCACTCTCCAAAGACACTCATGAGGTCTGCAGTCTCTCCAGTGTCACTGTGGAGTCTGCTTAGAGGAACAAAGTTAAGGCAGTCATCCAGAGTGAACAGAGTGGAAGACTTTGGTGTGGGATCTTGTCAAAGGAATTGATATCTTGGAAAGAGAAACAAGGAATGTCCTAGTAATATTTATAAATATGTATAAAACAGCATATCTAGGTTCTTATGCAACAAATTAGTACCAAATTTGTGTTTGTAATTCAAAGGAGAGAGGAAGGGTTTATTATAAACAGGATGTCTTGCAGATAATGCTGGATACTCTGTAGTATGGCCAATACTAGAACATGGTATTTTTGCCTCCATGCTGCTGTAGAGGTTCTGAGAGAGTACCAAATATGGGAGAGTTAAAAAGTGAGATCATTATTAATGAGCATTGATTTCCTTTGTGAAGTGTTGGTATGGCTTCTAAATTAAGCAACAGCAGGAAAAGCACATGGGCAAGGACTTAAGTTGCATTAACTTCAAATCCCAGTATTGCTAACATATTTGGGTAGAAAATGAAATGCAAGGCTGAGGAGCACATCCGTTCAACAGCGGTTCCTAATGTCACACGGGCTTACTGCAAGTGTCTGTCTGTGTAGGGATAGACAGACTTCTGGTGAAGGCGTGGGGGAGAAAAGCAAACTTGAACTTTTTAGAGAGACCTGCCCCACTCCTCTTCTTCCCACTTGCTGTCGAATAGGAGGAGAAAGTGACAATTTCCAGGTCACCCTAAGCCCATGTACAGTCACACGCCTTCCCACAGGGCTTGGAAGAGGCAGCATGGGCAAAGCTGATTATCAGGTTAAAAATAAATATCTCAATCTTTGCATGCAAGACAGCTACCAGGCACTGGCCAGCCCTCCATTTTACCTCCTGCCATTATCCCTGCAGTCCCCCTCCACCAACAAGCTGTGGGAGTGCCACAACTTCTCCTCCCAGCCCAGTTGGATCGGCCAGACCCTGCAAAGCCGTGCATGCCCAGCCCCAAAGCAGGATCCCTGAGGCACCACTCTCTTGCCCTCACCGTGCTTCTCAGCCAAGCCTGCCTGGCAGGTGCCGGCAGAGGTTGCTCTCCACAAATTGAGGGGAGTGCAGCGTTATCTTTTGTTAGTCCACGAGCAAAGAGCCGATGACCCGCAGTAAGGCAGATTAATTTCCGCCAGCAAAATGCAAAACTCTCCTCTCCCCACCACGCCATGTGCAACTAATCACTTGCATATTTAAACACCCTTGCCTTGCTGAAATTTCGTGATGGAGTTGGTGACAGAGCAAATGTCAGGGCGCATAACCAATGGCATTGTCAGTCGTGATTAATCAGCATCTCCGCCAGGCTCGCGGCCAATTAGAATTTACCATAATAAGGAGGTGACAGCCGGCGTTGCTAGGCGACCGCTGTCTATAGAGCCGGGAGAGCCAGACACATTTAGATGTTACTGTGGATTTCGACAGAGGCATGTCAAAACAACACAAGCGTCTGCCCAGTGGAAAATTTTACAACCCAGGACTGGGCATCAGAGTGAGGCATGATTCCCTTTCAGAATAAAACATTGAAAAGGAAGAGGTGATTTTTTTGTTTGTTGTGGGGTTGTTTTTTGTAGTTCTCCTTGAAAGAAGACTTTAGCCAGTCAATCATTTATATACATTTAATTAAGAGATATCGTATCACTGGAACAGGACTTTGTTACTGGGTAATGGGTTCCCATGGCTGAGCAAATGCTGATACATTTATAGGAAATTAGGAGCAGGTCAGCACAGAGACATTTATTTTCAGTCAGAGGTATTTATCTGGCAATGACATTCTGTTCCAGTGACTTATTTTATTATATGAAAGGATTAAAGAATAAAAGAAGGGAAAGGGAAGGAGATGGAGAAATGAAAATAGACTGACAGCAGTTCCTGTGTTAACATGAGAGTTGCTGACTCTGCACATCAAGAAAAGCTATGTTCCAGCTGGGAGCAATAACCTTTCCTGGACTTAAGCTTACTCCTAGTAGGTCAGAGGAGAGGAAGAGGTCAGGGTTCTTCTTGAATATGCTACACTTTCATGGACAAACTGACTTAAACAGCGGAAGACAGAGAATCATACCCTCAGATGAGCTATTTGGATTTTCACCAGTCTATGATCTGAACCGTGCCATATGGAAGCTCTGCTGCATGTGCTCTTCAGGTCTAAATAAAGTGGCACAAAGTAGCAGGTTTTACCTATCCTTAATATGGACCTACATAAAGCAGATGCCTGCACAAGTCTTCTAAATTATGAAAGCAGCAATGTCTACACCTTACCTCTTTCAGTTTGGTATCGCTGAAGGCTGGGGTCAGGAGGCTCCGCACGTACTTCCATCTGTCATCACGAAGACAAAGGATGCTATCAAGCATTGGCTTGGATATCAAGTTTGGCTTCTAAGTTGAAAGAAAACATAATTCAATTTTAACACAAATGCAACTACAGCTACTCAAGACCCTGGAATTTGGCAAGATTGTTCAGGAATGGCATTGCACTGCTGTCCCACGAAGAGAAGTTCAAATCAGTCCCAAACACCAAGCTAAACACGGATGAGGCTGGAGAAAATTTCTCTTTTGCTGCACTCATTTTCTCTTGGGCTTTAAAAGTTGCTGGACCAACTCCTTTCTCAGACTGCTCTGGTTCTGATGTTCCTGGCGTTCTCCTGAGTTTGCCTTCACTGAACCCTGGCTTCTTCCCTGTCTTTCTAAGGTGACTGGCAAGAGGACTTGTCAACACTCCCTCTCCATGTGACATGAGTGCCAACGCACCACGTGCTGGTGTTGGTGGGGGACACAATTTCTGGTGACAGCTGGTATGTCAGACGGTTACATGCATTTTAAAATTCTTCAGAAAATATGTTGATTAGAAAGCAAGTCCCAGTCCTTACTCTGTTTATAAGGAACATTCTCACTAAGAAGTTGTGGCCTGTGACTCTTACAGCTGCAGCAGTTAGTCAAATATAATAGCTTAAAGCACTGCTCCAGGAAGTTCTGTACCAAAATGGCTACTGTGAATTTACTAAATATTCCCTGCCATCTAAGAAATTCTTGTCCAGAAAACAGTGATATTCACCAAGGAGTAAAAGGATATAAAAGACAAAAGAGAAAGCATATCAGAAAACAACACACTTCTGACTGGAAGAATCAGAAGATGTCCAGCCCCACAGCACAAAATATTACATCTTATACTATGTCAGAAGGTGTTTCCTAATTGTTCCTGAAGACCTCCAATAACAGAGATTCAATAACCTCCCCACTCAAACTCTTCCAGTACTGTACTACTTTTACCATGGTAGCACAATCTCTCTCTCTTGCTGAAACTTTTGTGTTTGTGCTGTCCAGGCATATTGCAGCCATCTACCCCACATAACACCATTTCACTCAATACATACTAATCAGTTATGCTTTCTAGGACTTTTTTCTCAGTGTTGGTACTGTTCCTCTGCATAGTCTTGCTGATTTACTTCTTTCTTAAGGTACAGTCCCTCTGACCCAACATGGTACTCCAAGCAAGAAAGGATTTCCCCACCAGGACATTCTGCAAACTATATTCCTCTCTATTCACCCTGGAATATTACATACCACAGCATGACACTGTACTCATGAACTGGTTTGTGGCTCCCTGCAACTTTCAGACTTCTTTCTGAACAATCACTCCCTAGGAAGTTATTCCCCAGCCTTTATCCTTAAAGCTGGTTACTCCCCAGAGTCATATGTAGAACATGTCCCTTTGAACTATGACCATTCCCTTTAAGGTTATCTGTGCAACTGAATAACACCACCTCGAATTTTAGCCCTTTCTTTCATAGCTTTTTTCATCCTTACCAGCTTTCTACATAAATTGTTAGCATACTCAGTGCCAACATCTAAATCATTAACAAAATTACAGAACAATTCTTGCAAAGAAGACACCCTGTGCTCCTCCCTTCCCTTCCAAAAGTGGACTGTTCCAAAACACATTTCAGGCATTGTACAGCAATGTCCTCCAGAAAAACCACTCTAAGACTGGTGGGTGTGGGCAGAAGGTCTATACTTCTCTGGCTACCAGGAGGTACAGAGACATTCGTTTGTGCATGTGAGATCTTCTGGATACTGCAGCAGCAGTACATTCCCCATGTTATCAGTAGAAACAGTATCCATTTTGCTGGGAGTGACCCAAACAAACCAATGATTTTGGCCATCCCAATGCCATCTGTTGATCCCTTTTGTCCTCTGACCTTTCCTTTCAGTCCTTCTTTCATTACTACAGTGCCTGAAAAATGAATTCTTACAACCTGTTAGACACCTGGATACTTTAATATCATTTTGTGGCTCACTATTTCTGATTTTATTGCCACTACATGCTATTTTTTTATCCTTTTTCTTGGAAATGTGACCTACTTTCCACTCTGTAAAAAAACAACTTCTCTTCAGGAGTCATGAAGAACTGGCAGTTTAGCTACGCTGGTCTTCCACTGTACTTCTTTAACTTTCCTCCTTATTGGAAGAGTTTGCACTTAATATCATTTCTTTAAGGAGCTGCCAGCTCTCCTTAACACCTTTTTCCTTTACACTTGCCAAATTCTTACTACACTGCATAAGCTTGTAAAATGCAGAAGCCTATTTTATATTGCAAACATTCTAATGGGATAGTTTTACATTCTCAGCAACGCCATCCAGTATAGTAAACTAATATCACTGGGACAACACTACAAACCAGTTTTGAGCAAAGATGAGCAGCTTTCAAGTAGAAAAGTACATATTAAGCTGAAGGAAGGCATTGACTTAGGTACTGCCATCAGATGACTACTGTAAAACAAATAAGGGCACTTTTAAAATGTATGTATAGACTATTCTGTTTTGTACAATAACAAGGAAAACCTTGGACAGGCTGTCAGAGTTGAAACATCTTGGACTGTTCTCCCTGAATAGCCTCTTTAAATAAATAATCTGTTTTCTAACTTGTCAGTAGGTATCTTTCCTGAAGATCACAAGGGCAGCTAGAAAGAACACCACTCAGTGGAGCACTCCATCATTTGTAACAGATATTCAAAGGCACAGTAGAATCAGAAGAAACAGCCTCTAGACAATTGGAAATGAGCATCATCCTGTCAGAAAGTCCTGTATGCTACCCTCTGCTTCACAGCTCTTCTGTGCTGCTAGGGCAGCTGTTTGCACTAAATCTTGACTCAGCTGGGCACTAAATGAATATTCCTTGTATCTTCAGCCTTCATTTCAAACCCTGAGACCCAGATTGCAGTGCTTCTCAATGCTCACTGAAATCAACAACAGAGAAAGTTGAAAGCCTTGATCCTGTGAATCCATTAGTCCAAGAAATCAGGTCATTGAGTGCAGCCCCCAAATTAGCAAACACTCTCAGACCTGTGTTTCAACCATCAGCCTTCACTTCTGCCTTATAAAGCGGATATATCACATCACCTCCTCAGAAATGCTAATGATACATTAACATTTCTGAGGCACTTAGAAACTACAATGAAAGAGCAGAATAACAATTCCCACAAGGAAATTACCAATTTTGTCTTCCAAGCAAGGTTTAAATAGCATACAGAGAAAAAAAAAAAAAAAGAAAACCAGAAAAAATTACAGGGCAATACTTGGAAAAGTATTTTGCATCCAGTCCTAAATTGAAGGCTGCCCAAACTGTGCACTCTATAAGACAAATCTCCTTTGCAAGACAAAGCTCCACTTAGATAATAACAGATGTGATATAAATCTCACTGCATTTGTCTTGAAAGCAAATTCCCTTCCTAAACCAAACATTCACCCTAAAAAGTGCTCCTAATTGCATAAAGACTGTATACAGCACATTCACAGAGGGACCCAGTTACTGAACAAAAAGCCTGTTAACGATAATATTATAACTACAACACTAACTATAGCATTGCCTTTTTAGCACTCTACTTTATGACAGCAATGCTCCCTTAACATAATTTTGGTGTGCTCAGTATTATATACATATAAATGCTGCAAGGAAGGAAAACCAGCTTTGCCCATAAATTATTTTACTCTGTACCTTTAAAACTGGGCATGCAAAAATATGTTTGTGTTTATTGGAATACCATCAGCATGACTGACACTGTATAGCAGATTTCATTTATCAGATTTTCCTTATTGTTTCTGCAAACACTTTCCTCCTAATTGCATAACCTGTGTTACAGGTTCATATAGCAGGAATGAAAATGGATTTGGTATGAGAATGAGCCTGAAGTATCTCAGTGAAAGATGAAGTGTCATCTCTTTCCAAATGGACAAAATACTAGATGTATCTAAAAAATCTTGGGCTTATAAAAATCACCAAAAAAATTACCATAGGAGGCAGCTGTAATATTTGCAGGGGCGGTATTTTGGTTTTTGGGCATCAAAGGAGGTTGTTTTTAAGTCAAAGACAATCAGGATTATGTTCCATCTAGCATTATCTAAATACTGAACTGCTGCTCTGTGCTTTTTTTCTCCTGTGTAATCAACCATTTCTGGTACAGCAATGCTCCATGAAAACTACTGGCAGCATGGTAATCTCTTGCAGTGTACTTGCAAGTGCTGCTGAGTTCCCACAATCACAGACATGCCATCAACCACAACAAGGAAAATTGGATTGATTTGCTTGCAAACAAATCCTTTAAAACATCACTGCTTTTAAAAGAGAAAACAAAATAATATTTGCAGACAAGTGGCATCTCTACAACTCATGCAAGAATTCCCTCCTCCCTAAGGTGTTCCTCAGGATGACCCCTCAGACACAGTTATTGGCTTGTTTGTCATGAGTCAATTTGGCTTCCTCTGTGTTACTAAATAATTCAGGCAAGCGAATCTCTGGCTCTAAGGTCAAGTGGAACACCCCCTGTCCCCAAAGTTAAATCCCTTTCCCAAAACCAGTGGAAATATCCAAACTGCTTCTGGTCATGGTACATGTTCTTCTCCTGAACTGTGCCCAGACCATGCCTGGGAGACAACTAATCAATACACAACAAAACTGTGCTAAGAAACATGTCAAATGGATATCTGTAGGTCCTCTCCATGCACTAATATCCTGTCCCTGTTTTATCTTGGAGTAAAACAGTAGCCTTCTGTGATTCAAACAATATTTGTTCCTTTCCCAAGTTTGTCACTAGCAGGCTAGACTGAACCTCTGGCAGACAGCAACGACTGCCTAGAGCAGAAAGAAGGGTAACAGCACAATTATGTTCCCTTAGACACCTCTTCTTATTTCTTTGGCAGAAATGCGAGGGATAAAGTTTTCCCAGCAGAAGGCAGTTAAAGCAGCCATGCACTCTTTAAGTATCCTGAAGAGATGGATCTTCAAAGAAGCTAAAGGGTACCTTAAAAACCACTTACCTCCACAGAACCAGCTGCTAAACTTCTCCATGTGCTTTGACAACACAATGAGAAACAAAACTCTATAAAAAACAACATCTCAGACACTTTGTTATCTTAAACTTAGATATATCATAGCCCACTCCTAACAAAACCAATCAAAAACAATTTACTTCCACAGTAGTGAAACGTCAGCACTCAGTCTGCTCAGATTCAAACAAGGAAATAAGCTCTAGAGCACCCAAAATCCCAAATCCAAACAGTAACTCCAACACTAATTCTGGCATTAGTCATCCCTAGCAAACAGCATTTGCCTGCATGTAAGCTTTCTTCTAGTCCCACAGCTGTTGTTGGATCCAGCTTTAACTGGAATCCCATGCCCACGCTCCCCTGAATTTTAGCCCCAATCTCAACCCTACAACCCACACCAATGAGAGCCATTTGCTCCTCTCTCCTTCAGCCTTTCTTTGGTACCCATGGGCACTTCAGTATCCAGACTTAAGTCTAACTCTGGGTTCCTCCCCTTTTCCCTTTTTAGAGAAATGTTTGGCATATATTCCCAGTGTGAGGGCTCATCCTTCTCCCAGCCTTCATGAATGCCATGCAGTTATCTGTATTATCTCTAGTGGGAGATGGCTTCCTCCCCAAGGCAAGTTCAGGAAGCGATGAGCAGGCAGCAGTGCTTGCACATCACTGGGTAAACTTCATCTTCTTATTTTCAAAAAGGTTTGATGTCCTTTTCTTGCTAAAAATGTCCTTTTAAATTTTAAAAATGCCTTTTTAGTGATTAGGCATTACCATCGTGTTTAAGAAATTGCATTTCTAAACTGAATTTAATGAAATGAAAGTTAATAAAAAATGAGATAGAAAGTTCATAGTTTGAAGACAAGACACTATCCCCATATCTCAGACAGGAATTATAATAGAATCTCTTCTTAAGATTACTCATCCAACTCCCATTGACTGACAGGTCATCACCACCAGTTCAGCCAGCAGGTGGAACCAGCAAACCCATGAACTGCCCATATGGTATTTTATCCAGTCAGTGGCAGTGGCGTGACACTTAACAGATCAACATAACACTTGCTCTTAAAAAAAGCAACAGAAAAAAAATTCCTGAGATAGCTCCAGGAATACATCTTACCAAGCTTGCAGTAAGTAGATCAGGAAAGTGTGAAGGCTGGAGATGCCTCCATATATTAGCTTTAAAAATTCCCTGTTGGTAAACTGATAGAGTATATTCCTTCCAACTTCCTTGGTGGTTTAAGTCATGCTCATCTCTCCCTTTATTCATGACATTCAACGACATATTGTGTAGTGGCTTTTGACTGAGCCAGGAAAGTACTGCATTGCACGTTCTCAAACCCAAAAATAGAGCTCATTTATGTCATATACCCTGTAATTCATTGCTGTTTCTATCTGGAAGGCCCTTGCATACACAGAAGTTATAGCCACATCTCTTCAAAGCATGTAAAATTTTTCACTTCACAAATCATCATCTCATAATAGAGCAAGACCAACTCCTCACCCCAAGACCAAAGCCTTTGCAGAGGGCAAAGGGCTGGCATTGCCCACTGAGGGTTGTGTGCCAGTGTGGGAGACCACCGGCTCTCTCTCACCCCTCTGCTGTGACTGTGAGGGGCCTCCCATCCATGTTAAATCCCAGGGAATCGCTACACACAGGAGTTGTCTCTCCCAAAGCAGGCTCACTCTTCCTTTGCCTTTCCAAAACTCTATTTCCAAATCCTCGCATGCCACACATCCCACACTGCTACTCTCAGGTAGATGAAATCAATCTTTCCTTGCCCATTAAAATTATGGGCATAGGAACTACTTCACAAACACATTGCCCAAAACCCTCCCAGATCGCCAGCTCTGCTAATTGTCTATTACACTTTGGTCCCCTCTTTTTTGTTAGTCTGAAACAAGTTTGATTTTAGAATGTATGATTCAGAAGGTGATCTTAAAGCTTCAGAGGGGGGAAAAAACATCACAAAAATTACTCCAAAACACTCATATTGCTTTGCAATTTTATAAAAATGTCCAGTAAAAGTTCTCAGCTTAATTTAAAATCAACATGCCTGCAGAGAAGAGGAGAAAATGTTCATGGGTTATCTATTTCATTAAGCTTTTAGGTTCTCCTTGGTCATTAGGGTTCTTCAAAAGAGTGTGACAGGGTAGAATTGGTTTCAGTGATTACAGCAATTGTCTTTCATTCTACTCTATAGATCAGACTACACAAAAAGGCATCTCCAAGCAGGTTCTTTTGTTATCAAGTCAGGATCTTCAGCAACTAATAACTACTATTCCTAATTACTAATCGGAAAAGTAGCACAGCCAACCCCAGCTTACAAGCAAATATTGGCTATTTTTCTCCTCTGTGGCAAGCAGCCTGGAAACATCTGTTCTTGTCTCTGCAAACATTCTCTTAGGTCATGGTTTTGTCAATAGAAACCAAAGCGAGTCATTGCAATGAGGTAAATATAACCATCCATAACTGCTAAAATAAACACATATGGCCTCCTGCAGTCTGACCCAAACTGATGCAAGCCACACGTTCCATTTGTTGGTGTAAGCAACACCAAAATTAAGTCCATGCATTCATGAGTTTGCATATGGTGGTCAGTTTGCACATTTGGGATCAAAACAATCAAAGCAAAGAAAAAAGCACTTGCTCTTAATTAATTAAGAATTTTGGTATTATAAACAAATTCAGGTTGTACTAAAGAAGCCATACTCTATAGACAGTTTCTGCTGAGAAGCAGTTTTTAAACACTTTTAAATCCACTTTCCAGCTGACATAACTGGACTTTTTAATATTGGATAAAGTTATAAGACTATTAAAAATCTCTCTGTTTATACACACTTTTCCTCAAGGAAAGATTGAGGACCAGAAAGTTCCTTTTATAGTGTGTAAAGAGTCTTTGGAAAAAAGCAGTCCCCAATAACTTTTGGTACACATATATTGCCATGCTTTCAGTCATTGGCATATGTAGGAATGATAGGCAATGCCCATAAGAACGTTGGCTAGGTCTTTTATTTACACAGGACCATTGTATTCCATGCTCTGCTCATCCAGGGACTTACCTGCAGTAACCTTAAAGCTTCTGGAGAATACCAAGAGAGATTGTAAGTACCACTCACCATCCCACTGCCTGTCCTCCTAGCTTCTGACTCAAATGCCTTGGGTATGCAGCTAGATACCGCAGAAGAAGTTCACCAAAATGAGTACAGACTTATCCAAACTGCCATGACAGCAAAGTAGGAAGAGTCCTACACCTCCTTAAGGTCTCACCACCTTACTTCTCATGGATATAATAACAAAATGTATTCCAGAAGAGAGGTCACTACAGCTGTGATCAGGGATTACTCCTTTTCTTACAACTGCAGAGTGAAAGAAGTCATGGTAGTAACCTGCTTTCAAACGATCACTGACAGAACAAAACTCACTGAGGGGGAAAAAAGTTGTAACTACTTCCTGTGGATAAGGATAGGAAGAAAAATAAGCAAATAAGAATAATGAAGGAAAGAATTATTACAGCAGGAGTACAGGTTAGGGGGAGGGAGGGATGGTCTGAGGCCTATTAGGCTGCAGAGATTCATTAAATTCTCTTTCATGAATGCCATGGACCACACAGAATTTAGCATTGATTCAAAAAATAAGGCAGCAAGTGCATTGTCTCAAAGAATCACCCATAAATTTCTAGGCAGGGTACTTCACAGAATGATGAGAGGACTGCCTCGGAATGATTTCCAGTAGGTAAATATGTGAAAGCCTTTCCCTTGCACTCTGGGAAATTTGTCATGGGGGACTGCACTGGTGCAGCCTGGCTCCACCACTTTGTGATTCAAAGAACCATGTTTATTGCTGCTACATTTTCTGCAGTGCCTGAGCCGCCAGCCCATTTCAAAGGCAGACATGAGGACCATCTCTTCTCAAAACATCATATTCATAGATCTCCTACCTTGGACAAGATTCAAAACTGCTAAGCTTCTGTTTGGTGATTTCAGCTGCCGAAATCAGCAGCTCCAAGGGATTCAAGGCACCTCAGAACATTAGCTATGGCTGAGCAAGAGTTTTAAATCTGTATTGTCAAATTAAGCTCCTCAGATAGGGGTTAAATGCTTGGCACCTTCTGGTCACTAGCAGAGGCAAGCGAGGCAAGTGAAGAGGAGGCTTACCAATGGCTTAGTTTAAAAATATCACTTGCATGCAACATTTTTATTTGGAGAAAAGTATATACAAGAAATGTCACTTCTTTGTGTACTTCATCTTTTATTGACAATTTTAGTTTGACCTCTTCCACTCAGGTGTTGCAATGCAGAAATAAAATTATATACAGGTGTGTACCTTAAAATCTCAAAGCACCAAGAAACACTGAAAATAAAGAAGTGGCTAAGTAGCTAACTATGACCTAAAGGTGAAGGACATTTCAAAGCGTTTCTATCAGTCTTCCAAGCTGCCATGTAGCACCTAAAACTTGTTGCCCAATACCCCATTTCCCATGTGACAACATACTGATACACAAAATATACTTCAAACTGTCATCTATCTAATTTGAAATCAAAACTTTGGGATTAATATGGCAAACTGATGATCTCCAATATGTGCAAAACAACCCAAAGAAAAAGTATTTCACCCTTTCCCCTCAGTGCTAAGAAGAAAATTTCAAAACAATGTCAAATGAAGCTGATGAAAGTTTTCTTGTGAGGCCTCCTAATGGTTTAAAAAACAAAAAATGGGTTCAAGATTATATTTAAATCAAACTACTAGAAGAAAAGGGCTATTAAAAATAAAAACACTAATACAGCTTTCAGCTTAGGAAGTCAACCATGGGCAGTCAGATGTTAGGGAGACATTATACAGGAAATACTGCTCTGCATTTGCTCTGCTCTTCTGCTCCTTCTCTAAGCATATGCTGCTAGTCCAAGTCAGAACACTCCCTGGCTAAATACTTTAATTTTTATGCTACTTTTCCCTTTGAAAAGTCGTTCAGAAATAAAATTCCAGGTCAGCTGTAATGGCAGAATGACAAGCTGTCAACAAATCACATTTGCAGTACCTGCTCAGCTGAAGAATTTGAATTCCCTGCCTGCTACTTCACAATTCTTTCTAATTACATTAAGTGGATATTTACACATCAGGGAAAAAAAAATTCCAAATTTCATATAGTAAGATTTCCACATCTATCTGTCAAAACATTAATGTATTTTCCTGATAGCAGTAGCTGCTTTCATTCCTCATTTATTTCTCCCTCAAGAAGAGCTAGGCTATAAAACTTTCTCAGGAGTTGCACAGCACACTTTCAGCATTTTATCTTCCAAGATTTCATATTTGTGGTTATTGCCTAGTTTCAATCAAATAAAAAAAAATCCTAATTTATGAAAACATGTTTTGACATGCTTATATGAAATAATGCTTGTGCATTTGCCTCTTACAAATTAATTTGAGCATATCCAGAATTAAATGTTTGTCATAAGATAATTTCAACAATAATAAAGTCCTATTGCGCACAGATAACATTACAGGACCTATCATGAGCTCCCTAGAGCTCACAATTTCTGTAAAACAGCTTTAATTCACAAACCACCTGTAAGCAGACTGTTGCTCACATCACTCTTACTGATTTCTTCAAGGAGAGAAGTTGAAACACTCCTCTGAGTATCAGCAAGTACCTCATCCAAATAAATTAACAGTATCAGCTACTTTTGTATTCTTAAACATTTAGACTTGTAATATGAAGCAGTGTGGATTATGAAACATAAAGCATGTCACCATATCTTGTTATATTAAGAGTTCTAGGACAAGATAAAATGTTAAAAGCAACAAAAACCCCACAAATTGGAGTCCACACCACAGAGCTCACACATCCCTTTCTGGCCAACCAGGCCTCCTTCAGGTGATGCAGCATTCAGGGAGCCTGTTCCACTACTCTTGCTTCAGTTTTAGTACCATGACATGAAACCAGAGGAATGGATCAGAGCCCAGATTCTCCCCACTCACGGTGCCCCAAAAGCCAGCACCAGCATTTTGGGCACAGACAAGCTGAAAGCTCAGCAAACACACACGAGGACAGAGCAAGATTTGGGATTTAGATTCTCTTTCATGGAGTGCCTGGGGAAGGAATGTGTGCCAGCCATGAGAATGAGACACCTGCAACCTTGCCCTGAGGATTAACCCCCAACAGCCAGGCACACACAGAGCAGCACTGAACAGCCTGGCTGGAGGTTCTGCCTGCTGGGACTTCCTGTTTGAAAAAGGAAAGAGGCTTCACTCTCTGGAAGGACCAGACACCAGTGAAATTGCCAGGCTGTACCCATACTCAGCACACACATCACAGTTGACTGCAAGCACCCATCATGTTATTTTTGCTTGCAAGTTATTAGAATCTGCACTTCCAAGGCCAGATTTATTGGAGGTGGGAGTTGTAGTTCCCAACCATCAGTATTGGCCAGCACAGCACACACTCCCACATCACAAGAACTCATTTTGCATCTGTACAGCTGCTTCTCTCACACTTGAAGTTCATGCTGAACACCCCCAGCATCCAGCAGCCTGAAAAATAAAAGGGATGTTGGAACTGTAAAAAATAACCCTCTGAGACATGTCTAAAGCCCTGCTGATTTTTTTACTTAGAATAAATCTTAACCCAAGGACAAACCTAAGTTTTTATAACTACAAGTGACTGTCACTGCCAATATCAGATAAATGTTACCACAAGCATAAAGGGAAGAGCTGCAAAAAGTGAAAAAATGAGAGCTGCCCCACTTGACTATAAGGAGGGTAAAACAAATGAGTTTCATCCAGCAGCCAGGGCATTTAAAGAACATGTAATGTGACACAGTGAAACACCAGCTATGGAGGATACATTCCTTTTAAAAATTCAAATCAAACATGAAACAAAAATAAAACCAGAGCTGGTTAGAGAAACTTAAATAAAGCCATGAGGTTTGCAAGAAACTGTCAATATTGCAAAATCAATTTCTTTCTCTAGGCTTTCTGGAAGAAAAGAAGGAAAAAAGTTCCAGAAACTACCTTTTTATAGATGTTTTTGGAACAAAATAACTTTACCTTGCAAATTGAAACTACTTTTTTAATATTAAAAGCTGTAACTGAAACAAATTATTTCAATCAACTTTTTATTTTGGCTTTAAGCTCTTCAAAATCAGATATGACATGAAAATTCTGTCTTCCACACATTTCCTAATCAAATCTCAGAAATCACTAGGGCAAAGACTTTGGTTTTTAAATTCTTACTGTTGACAATATAGTATGCCATCAACTCCTACTGCAGTCAATTACAATTATATTAGGAGGATACTAGAGAGCAAAATAAAGCATTAAGAGGTTTGAAAATCTTGAAAATCTTAGGCTCAGTGCAGTCTTCATATCCTAAACCACATGCAGAAATGGGTCCAAATGGGTCCAAATGTACAATTTTTCCCCCACAAGATCTCTATTTGATTTCTCACATTTAAGATTTCTAGAGGAAATAATATCCTGAAAGGTTTTAACATTGCACATAAAAACCCCAAAACCTTTCATGTGAAATTAATCAGTCACAAACTCAAGATTCTCCCCCTTCAGACATAAAGCTCACATGATGACTTGTAGAAATTCTTTGTCATTTGTAGAGTTCTGTCAGCAGAGAGCGATAGCAGTAAGTCAGTCTCCTCTAATATTTTTTTGTTGAGTCTGTGTTTACGTGGATTCTTCAGGGGCTTATAAACTTAAGCAGTTTGGTCAGATTTTCAAAGTGGTTTTTATATCCAGCCCTTAACACTAGAGGGAAGAAAGCCAAAGCCAAAGAAATAGACTCTGGGTTTATTTTTCTCACAATCGATAAATAACCCTAACTTCTCCCTAGGCATCGACTCCAAAATAGCAAGACCATTCTGACTGAAAAATTTTAAATGGAAAATACTAATTGAAGCAGTTAAACTATGATAATCTACAGAAAGGAAAACATAGTAATGGGAGACATTGGGCAACTTTAATTATAGATCTCACCATTGCCTCTGTGGCAGTACAGCTTCTTTGGAACTGATGAGAAATACCAATATAGGCCTGATGACATTTCAACTTGACTGAAGGTCAATGACTGGTTAAACTGGAATGTTTCTGAGCCACTGTTAAATTATTCAGAATTATTTTAGGAAAGCTGCATAAAAAGTGCAAGAGTGCAGTTTTAGCTTCATCTAAATGCACACACTGAGAATGGAAAAGGAAATGGGGAAACTGTCAGTTGCAATTGCCTTGAAAAGGGAAAAAAATAATATCTTGTGTACCTTCAACTTAGAATTAATCTAGCA
The DNA here is from genome assembly GCA_013400635.1 of Hypocryptadius cinnamomeus. Lineage (NCBI taxonomy): Eukaryota > Metazoa > Chordata > Aves > Passeriformes > Zosteropidae > Hypocryptadius > Hypocryptadius cinnamomeus. Next base: position 6,802 of record VYZP01066306.1, on the reverse strand, counting down.
GAAGAGAAGACTGCAAGATAGTTCTTGCTTTCTCTACTTATTTCCCAAACCCTTTACTCCAGGAGCAAGCATGAAAGGGAAAGAAGAGGAATGGAACATTAGTTCAGTCAAGAATGTGATTATTTTTGTTTTTGTTGCTTATCACCAGTGAGAAGAGATTGGCAGGAGTAAATAATTAACAATAATAGACAAGGCCTTACTTTTGTTGCAGGACACCTGTTTTTCATCTCACTATATATGTTGCTGACTATGTGCCTGTGAGGCTAAATGGAGTCTCTTGGAGCCACCACCGAGCCTTCAGAAACAGATGAAGGAACATGAAAATGCACAGTGGCCAGGTATGCTCAAAGTAAGGAGCACTCATTACACTGGAGAGCTGTGAGACATGCAGTGTAAAAACTCTAATTTTGCACCCCTCATCCTCTTCCCTTTCCCTTCTAAGAATGGTGAATCAAATGCTGACAATACACCAGCAGCAGTGGCCAGTGTCCTGTGGCTCTCCTTGGTCATGGCCAGGAGCTGTGCGTTCACAGTGCGGCGCTTCCACGGCACCCCCACAACCCACGGCAGCACCATCCCCTCCCAAGGCTCGGATCAGCCAGCTATTTGCTATCAATTATTCACAATAAATGGTGCCAAGATATGTGGTTGCTATATAAAGGAGAGTTCTCGCTAGAGAGTGAAACAATACCTGCCAACTCATTCCTCATTTGTGATCCTCCAGACTCGTAGCTGTAGCATGCAGTCAGTGCTGAGGAGTGCACAGTCTCTGAACATCCTTTCCCATGGAGGTTTCATTCTTGCAGAATGAAACTTACATAGTGTAGGTCACAAGCAAAAAAAACCAGGGTGGCAGAAATTTTCACTTAGCACAGATCTATCAGAGTTAATTGCTAGGTTGAAGAGAACTTTCCAGGCTGTGCTCAGAGGACCACTGCAAACCAGCTGCATCAATACAAGATGCTACAACCCCATCACCACTCTCCCTCTACTGGAGATAACCACCATTGAAATGGAGCTGGTGGAGAGCCCTTGTAAGCACTAAGTCAGTGCTAAGTCAGCCTGCATGGTTTTGAAAAAGTCCACACTGACACATAAACTAAGACGACTTATCTTCTGAGCTGAACCAGAGGAGGAATGCTCATGTGATCCATGTTGTAGACCTTGCTGTAGAAACAGTGAGTCCAGTTAAGACATCTCAACAAAAGGTTGTTAGCATTGTGCTAGGTAAGAACATTATCATTATATTGAAAAAGAAAAAATAAAAAAGGACCCTTCATACTTTTAAGTTCAAATATAAACATTAAGGCAGGCAAATGGATTAAGATATCTGAACAAATATCTAAAGAGAGAACTATTCCCACTATTTTGAAGAATTAATGCTACCTTTAAAATACTTTCAATGAAGAGCAAAATCTTGCAAGGATTAGCATAATTGCCCACATGTATCACATTAACTCTCACTGAAGAGGAATGGACTTGTGCACACACAAGAGCCCCCAGACAGAACTACCACAGTTAGAACAAAAAGCTTATCCATGGAAAAAAAAACCAAAATAATAACCCAAACAAAAAACCCCCACCTTCTGGAATAAGTGTTAATAGAAAGGATTCAAAATGGAATGGGTAGGAACAGATTTGTGGCCAATGGAGTGAATGGGAGAAATGATGCTCAGATGCAATCTCTGGCACTGGAAGTCACCACAGCACTGGGTGCTGGAGATCTGGCAGACAAGCCAGAAGGAAGATTACTGTCACTGTCTGTCCTGCTGTTCTGGTTTGAATTCTGCTGCTGGCCACCTTTGAAAGAGGACACTCAACCAGGCTAAACTGATCTTAGGCATGATACATGACAACCATTCAAATATTACATACTGCCATACCACATCTATTCCAGGTGCTGAGCTGCCAGACTCCCAGGTATGTTCATGTAAATAACTTCTCTGTGCTGTGAAACGTCACTTCTATAGACTTAAGATAGTTCCTGTATCATCAGATGCTTCAAAAGGACTTTTTGTGTATGAGCAGCTGAGTTACCTCCAAATGTGGTTAAAGACATGAAGACAAAGCAAAGTACTGGGTCTGAGCTCAGGCTGCTCAAGCATGTAAAAAGGCCAACTTGGATGCTGTGATCTGAGCCTATGTCAATTCCGTAACAAGTGACAAACTAATTACTCTTCTAAACAAAAGCAGACTGGAAAGGCAAGAACCAAAGGACATGACACTGTACTATATGTCGAAAATAGGGAAAACTAAGAAAATTATAAACCAAACAACCAATCTACTACTGTCAAGTAATGGTTTCAGAAGTCAGAAATGAAGGACTTTTAAAAACCTGTGATATGACTGAATAAGTTTCCCAAAAAATATTCTCACAGCGAATGTCCAAAGAAGTCGGATAAGTTGAATTTCCCTTTAAAAAAAACCCAACAAATCAACAGAAATCAAAGGTCAGGACCAGCAAAGACCAGCAAAGACTGCATTTGCACTCCACCTACTCATAACACTGTCAGCTAAGAGAAGGATTAGATAAGGAAGCAATAATGTATTTAAACAAGAAAAAATATTAATCAAACTTAAGATTTCACATATTTTATCCAACAGTAAAACATGTTCATTAAACAAGGAACAGAGCCCTAGGAATAGATAGTCCTTTCCTGCCTGTAAGAGTTGTTTCCCTTCAATGTTATTATTCAGTATTAAAAAAAAAGTGCTGCAAACCCAGTAAATAAATAGCCAATGTAGGTTTGATGAAAGATTGGCTCAGAAGACTGCTTTTGGCCTGAATAGAAAGATATGCTTTCATCCTGTTTTGACTATACTCATACATTTACCTAACATAATTGGATGTAGTTAATATTGCAGGAGCCTTCAAGCAGCGCACATTTCCCTCATTAGTGGGTTTAAAGCCTTAATGATATCTCCTGTGCTGCAGAAAAGCCCAATGTAGGCTTCAAAAGTGATTGGCAAGTTTCAACAGGAGAAAAAAAAATGGGGGAAGGGAAGGCAAAACCTAATAATACCATGATCTTGTCCTCTTCAGTTGTTTAGAAAAGGAAACCATGCAGAATGATTGAATAAAGAAGAAAACAGAGGTGAGGATAAACAAGCCAAAACAGATAATTTCAAAAGCTGACCTCACAGTAACTCAAATATGTGAAAGGAACAGGGAGTGGGTAAAAAGGGGGCATGACCCTTCACATACCTGCAACACATGAAGGCACACACATACTTAGTCCTACACAAATTCCTCATAGCACAAACAAGTGCATATGCACTGCATATTGTCAAATCAGCATCTCCATGCACCTGCAGCAAAATCACCTTTCTGTAGTTTCATTATGCAGTATTTCCCACCCCCTCCCCCAGTCTCAATAGTTTGGCAGGGAAGCCTTGCATTTAGGAAAGAGAATGTCACTGTATGCCATTAATGAAGCACATGCAAAGGGTTGGGGTTTTGTTGTTTGTTTGTTTTCTTGGGTTTTTTTATTGACTAATTTTGACCGTTTTCCAGGAACAGAAATTTCACAGGCTGATTTAGCTTCAAAAGAAGCGCAATTATGTACAGCTGTATTCAGTATTTCTTGACTGCCTTGAACAAGCAGTGAAAGGGAGATTTGCACACATTATCAGCCACTATCATTAGTGCTGTAAAGTACATAATCCATCTGGTGTTGTGGTGTCTACCTAGGAGCAGGTATTGAACCACTGATGGCTGCAGTATAACAGCAGAAAGGGAGAGTGTTCAGAATTAACAAAATAACGCAGCAACCCAAGTCTTTTCTTGGTGCTGGATTGTCCTTGTGTTTGTGTTCTCCCACGGCTTTGCAAAGCATTTTTATGTGTACAGGCATGGAGAGTGGAGAATTAAAAATGTAAATTTCATCATGTGGTTTTGCAGTCTTCACATGGGAAGAGGTAGCAGGATACCATGGTGATAGCAGCACTGCAGCCCATTAATAAACCAGAGAAAGACTCAGAGATAGATTCAAATACTTAGACCCATGCTGAAAAATAACTCATTTCATAATAACTCCTGTGAAAATAGAGAGGACTGCGCATCTCAGCATCAGCTGTGGTCTCAACATGCTGACTCATCATTTCTCCATGGCGGGGGCAAGGAAAGGGGAAACTTGTTTTCAAGTCTTCTAGCCTCCTTACAGTCAACTGCATTGCTTTTATATTGCCAAGGTTTATGGCCCATATCATTTGAAAACAGACAACCCATGCCTGGAAAAGAGAAAAAGTGGAAAGTTTTTATTTTGTATTTCATCTGTGTGTAACCAATCCATTTCCACCCTTACTACCACCAATTCACATGGGGAATCAGCCAGTTTTATTTGCAATCTTACCTGGAAATGTGAAAAATATTAGTGTTCATTTACTCAGAGATTCACAACTCTCAAGAAAACAAATTCATATGACCTACCTACACAGCAACATGTCAGCCAGTTAAAACAGCAGCCTCACTGGAAGTGTGGCTTTCTCCAAACCCAGCTCCAGCCTGGCCCCCACTGCTGGGGAATATGCTGGGGGCTTCCTCCAGGCACAACAACACAGGAAACCCTCCTCAAACAGCAAACTGCCTAAGTCACCACTCAAAGGAAATACATTGTCAATTAGAGGGTATCTTCAAGTCAGTCAACAGGACCATCCTCAAATTAATTAGACTTAGCTACAGTCAGTGTTTAAGATTGCTTGTAAGCTGTTCTGTGGCACTCCAGCCTACTGTTATTTATATCTTCCTAAACTTTCACAAGTCTTTATTGAATAGTCAAACATTTGAGAAGAGACTGTGTTCAGCCTCTTTTCTATGAGAGGCAAAGAGAAAACAAAGTCTCCCATTTAAGGGAATATCCCAGCTCTAGACAGAATAAACATACTTGTGTAAATACACAGTCATGGCCCACTAAATTAAATGAGAAGTAAGAATGTGCATAGGTGTAAGCAAATGCTGACAACTTTTCATGAATTGTGGAGTTGTGGTTTAGGAGTGGTACTCCTAATTCTGTGCCCCCACTGAGATTCCCCAAACCGTGCTGCCACCCTCCTGCTCCCCTGCTTTCCCCTCTCCCTCTTCCAGCAGCAGGATGGAGAGGGGAACTGGAGGCAGGAACGGTAAAGATCACAGCTTGAGAGAGAGTAATTTACTGGAACCAGCAGTGAGATAAGAAAATGAACAGTAACAGCAACAATACCAGTGAGAGGGTACAGGAAAAGAAAGGATTCACATGGAAACATCCCGAAAATAAGCAATACTGGATGGATCCTTCCACCACATTTACTTGACCAGAAGGAACCCCTTCTCCCCAGAAGAGAGCCCCTTTCCCCCACCCCTGGCAATGATGTGGCATAGAATAACCTTAGGGTCCTGACCATGCCCCCTCTCCCACCTACTCAAAAAACTTAACCCTGTCCTGGCCAGAACTAGGACAATAGGTAAGCAGAAGCAGGTGCCAGGTGTTTCAAAGGTAAAGAAAAATGAGCTCTCCCACTTCACAGGACACAGGTTTCACTTGGTTTCCTGTTCTGAATTAGAATCACAAATAAAAATTACAAACTCGAGATGATGATCCTCAAATACACTCAATTAAATCTGATAATGCTAACTTTTCTACTTTAGCTTTTTTTTAATACTTCAAAGAAGAAACTTACTTAAAAGGCGGCGGGGGGAAGCTTTTCATTAAAACTTTTTAATCTGCATTTCTGAAGCTTCTTTTAAGAACAAACAAAAACCCTTCCCACCACAACCATTTGAATTAACAGATAAACCAAATCCCAACCCATTGCTACCAGTCCTGAAGCACTCACATTCACTAGTGATACTCGTCAGCTGGAAATTTCCAACATACTCTTTTACATTTATTAAGGTGACAAAGCACTTCCTAAATGCTTTGTCCTTGTGAACACAGGAATTCTGTAGCAAGGCCAAAAACTGAGCTCAGAACTCCTAAATCCTGACCTAAAGCCCAAATCACAAAACCAGACCTCTTCTCACTGGGATTCAGAGGATCAGGTGGCTCACAGAACATAGTCTAATACATCAGTCCTTTCTTTAAGGGTAACTGAAGCCAAAGTCTGATTAATTTTACAGCCAATAGCAGTGATCATTTGACAACATTAGTTTTGTGCTATTAGCTTCAGCATACGGGGAATAAGGGACAATTTGTTGTGCATGCATAAAAAGACTTACACAGTGTGAAAGAAATTACCCTCTCAATATTTATTATTTTAATTTTCAAATGCCTACTGCAAGCATATGCACTGCTACTTTAAAACATTTAAACAAAACTGAATTTAATTGCTCAGAAAAATTAACCTGCAAGCTCTCAAAGCAAAAACGGGAAAGAAAAAAGGAAATCCTGAATTAAAAGTGATTTTATGAGGTATAGAAGGCAGCAAAATAGTTACACATATATTGACCAAGCTAGAGAGGTATTCTAGTGTGTCTAGAAGACAGCCATGGAGACACACTTGGGAAAGAAAGCAGATGTTAAGGTTGTTTACCCTCAGTGCTCCTGAAATATCAGGTCAAAACAAGGATAAGAGCCCTTCCTCAGCTTCCTGGCACTGGAAAATCATTCAGGCATCTGGGCTCACATGGCTGTACAACAGCACCCAAAAATATGCAGTCAAACAAATTAATACTAAACAGAAAAGTGCCATATAGCCCAATTCATTCCCTGCTAACACAATTCCCTTTCTACACCGATGCTGTACCAGACAAGCTTTCAAACCAGCTATGATCTAGAAGCTATATAAAACTGGTAGGCAAAAAAAGTAAATCTTAATACATTCACTG
>VYZP01066304.1:29505-40866 GCA_013400635.1 Hypocryptadius cinnamomeus | reverse complement strand
AAAAAAAAATAAAAAGAAAAAAAAAGAGAAAAAAAAAAGTGTGAGGGAATAAAAACCTGCAGATAATTGACGGGTGGAAACGCCAGATTGAAAAGAAATTTCTGGGGAGTTGTGTTTTGCTAATGAGGCAGGTTGTGGGAAGCAGAAATCAGCCTGAGAATCACAAAAACCAACTCCCAGAGAGGAGAAGGACACTGGGGTGGGGCAGTCCCCGAGGACAGCGGTGGCAGGGCAGGAACTGGTCCTTGCCTGGGGGTGAAGCTGGTTCCACCTTCCCCTTCCCCCTCTGGAGCCCAGATTTCCAACAGCCGTTTCCTCAGCAGATTCCTTCTGGAAAAGCTGATTTTTCTCCATTCTCCCTCTAGCAGGACTTCCCCCCTCTGCTTCCCTGGGCACAGCAGCAGCAGCTCCTGGCCCTGTGTCCCTAAAGAGCCCAGAGATGCCCAGCAGGGCACAAAACCCTCTGGGATTCCCTTTTCCAGCTGGAATTTCCTCTGCCTTGGCACAGACAGCAAACACAACCGGAGGGCAGTGTGGCTGTGCCATTCCTGCTGTTCCCAGTGCGTCCCAACAGGAATATGGCTCACACCCTTCAGCACCACAAGGTCAGCTGCAGCTCAATTAAAGCCAATAATTTGATTATTTCTAATAATTTAACTCAAATTCTCTTTCCTGACTCACTCCATGCATTAATTCCTGATGCAAAGCGCTGCCTGAATGAACTTTTATTGGGAGATTCAGCTCCATGTCAAGGAAAAAAAGCCTGGAATCTCCCCAGATTCCCTAAATTCTCTCATCAGCCTCTGAGGTGCTACCTGACCATCCCTGGAAAGGCAGGAATCTGTCAGGAATGCCTGAAACACCCCTGCAGTGCTGGGGGAGCTGCCTGGGGAGGGTTTTCCACGTGGCTGGAGCAGCTTTGGGGAAAACCCTCGGGACAGACAGCAGGGAAGGAGCTGCTCCAGGGATCAGGGATGCTCCAAACCCCACTCAGCTTGAAGGGAATGAGGTGAAGAGAAGCAAAACACCACCAGAGAAAGAAAACAGCTCCCATTTCCTGCTGTTCTAGAGGCTGATATTCACCCTGCTGGCAAATAAACCCAAAACTCAATGTGAGCAGGGGCCCAGACTATAAATCATCACCCCAGGAGCACCCAAAATATATAAATCAGCACCCCAAAATCACACAGGAGCTCCCCAAAATGTATAAATCAGCGCCCTGAAACTACACAGGAGCACCCAAAAATATAAATCAGCACCCTGAAACTACACAGGAGCACCCTAAACCCACACAGGAGCACCCCAAAAAATATAAATCAGCACCCCAAAAGCACACAGCTCTCGTTAGGAACCAGGCTGCTCCTAGACACAGCTGAGAGGGGACTTTGGGTGATCTGGGAGTGCCAGGAGATGAGAACATCACTGAAGGACCACCTGGAGAGGTGTCTGCACACCCAGAGCCTCCTTCAAACTCAGCACTTGAGAGCAGCTCCACCAAAATTCAGCGCTGTGACCCCCGAGCCTCCACCCTGTGGGCACAGGGACACCTTGGGAGCCTCTCCACACACAAACCTGCTGTCAAAGTGGATTTTGTCCCCTCTCAGGGACAATTTGAGAGCCTCTCCATGCACAAATCTGCCCGAGTGCAGATATTGTCCCCTCTCAAGGACACCTTGGGAGCCTCTCCACACACAGCCCTACCCTGAGTACAGATTTTGTCCCCCTCAGGGACATCTTGGGAGCCTCTCCATGCACAAATCTGCTGTCAAAGTGGATTTTGTCACCCCTCAGGGACACTTTGGGAGCCTCTCCAAGCACAAACCTGCTGTAAAAGGGGATTTTGTCGCCTCTCAGAGACACCTTGGGAGCCTCTCCATGCACAGCCCTGCCTCAGTGCTGATTTTGTCCCCTCTCAGGGACACTTCGGGAGCCTCTTCACACACATCCCTGCCCCAGTGCAGATTTTGTCCCCCCTCAGGGACATTTTAACCCCACTGGGTCAGGAATGCAGAGCTCAGTCACTCAGCGCTGCCTGGCTCAGCAGCAAAGGGGTTAATTTGAATTGATAAGGGGATCCAAACCCCTGAATGCTGCCAGCAGCACCTCAAAGTATCAACAAGCCCAAAAGAAGAGCCTCCCTCTGGCGCAGGGAATGGGAGAGGAGTGAGAGAAATGTGATTTTTTCAGGAGCAGAGCGATGTCTGGGGACAGCCCCATCCAGAGCCCGGCTTCAGGAAGGATTTTGCTGCAGCCTCGAAAATAAACCTCAAAATAAGCCTCAGAAATAAACCAGGGGAAGAGCCAAGCTCACATCCAGCTCTGAGAGGTTGAGCTCTTCCAGCTCCTCCCCGTGCCAAGAGCTTTGCAGAACCCCAGGTTGGGTTATTCCCTGGGAGGATGCACTGGGAAAACTCCCAGGATCACAGGTATGGATCCCATTGCTGCCCAAATCCAGTTTAATCCAATCACTCCATACATCTGGAAAACCTAAAACTGCCTTTTCCCAGGGGTAACATTTGAGGCTAAATTAGAGTTTAGGGAATAGAAGTGAGTGGAAGACCAGTTTTCCTATTTAAGTGGGAAAAAAGATGCAGGGAAATGTCACCGATGACTCTGGCAGGGTGACATTGGAGCCTCTGGAATCTGGTGACAAAAATCAAAGGAATGAGAGGGGAAAGACTCCCTAAAGGCTGATCCTGATGGGCTATCACCTTCCCCTCACAAAATGTAAAGAATTGGAAAACTTCCAGTGTGATGAACTAAATTATCATCTCTAAATGATTCCAGTGGTTTCCAAGCCCACTCGGTGCTTCTTGGGAATGATTTCACTGCCATGAAGTCAGGGATGAATGGGAACGTTACTCATGGAAAACACAGCTCGTTCATAACTTTATTTTAGACACTTAAATCAGCAAGGATCAGCTCAGTCCGACTGGAATAATAATTTTAGCAGCAGAGTCAGAAAAGCAAATGCAAAATCAATGCCTCACCCCAAGCAAAAATTCCCCTACAGAACCCTCTCAGCTTCGCACTCCAGCTGGAAATTTGTCATGGCACAAGTCCTGGCTTTGGGGAAGGGGATCTTTCCAGCTCCCATCAAAACTGGCTCAGTCACACACGCCTGAAAATCCTCACCTGCTCTTGGGGCTCCAGGCTCTGCTCCCTCTGGCTCTCCTACACCTGGACTGGGGACACCATCTCAGGGAGGCACCAGGGTGGTGCCCTGCTTCCCAAAAATGCAAAAATGCATCTGTATGGATGAATTTAGAGCCCTTCTCACTGTGTTTTTATGGAAAAAAAAAAAATTCCTATCCCTGGAAGTGTCCACGGTCAGGCTGGATGGAGCTTGGAGCAGCCTGGGATCATGGAAGGTGTCCCTGCCCATGGCAGGGGTGGGGTGGGATTTAAGGTCCCTCCCAACCCAAACCATTCTGGGATTCTCTGAAAGAAGGAGAAAATGCCACGGCCTCTTAAGAAGGGATGTCAGGAACACCTTCCACGTGCTCCTGGAGCAGCCCTGGGAGTGCCAGGATTTCCAGCAGCTCCAAAATTGAGCAACGTATCCCATTGATCTGGAGAGGGAGGCAAATAAAAGCCAGGGCTCGGACAAATAAGACAAGGGGAAGTTGCACAAGGTCCTGGCACAGCTGGGGCTCCAGGGCTCGGGTTGGAGCTGGCAAATGTCCCCAGGCTGTGGCAGGAGCAGCGGGGGATGGGGCCAGGTCCTGCTGCTGGCCCAGCTCCCCACGGGACTCCTGGGTCACCCAGGGCTGTGGGAATGAGCTGGTGGAGCTAATTACAAATTGAGTTCTGGACCCCCAGAACCTGTCCCTGGAACCATGGAATCATGGAACCATGGAATTGTGGAACTATGGAATCATGGAATCATGGAGTCATGGAATCATGGAATCATGGAACCATGGAACCATGGAACCATGGAATCACTGAAGTTGGGATGAATATGTGAGACCTTTGGGTCCAACCATCAGCCCAGCACCACCACTGTGGTCACCACTGAGCCATGACCTCAAGTGCCTCATGCATATTNGGAATCATGGAATCATGGAGTCATGGAATCATAGAATCCTGGAATCACGGGATCCTGGAAACATGGAAACATGGAATCCTGGAACCATGGAGTCATGGAACCATGGAATTGTGGAATCATGGAGTCATGGAACCATGGAATTGTGGAACCATGGAATCATGGAATCATGGAGTCATGGAATCATGGAATTGTGGAACCATGGAATCATGGAATCATGGAGTCATGGAATCATGGAATTGTGGAATCATGGAATCATGGAACCATGAAAGTGTGGAACCATGGAATCCTGGAAACATGGAAGCATGGAATCATGCAAACATGGAATCATGGAGTCATGGAATCATGGAATCCTGGAAACATGGAATCATGGAAGCATGGAATCATGGAATTGTGGAACCATGGAATCATGGAACCATGAAATTGTGGAACCATGGCATCCTGGAAACATGGAAACATGGAATCATGCAAACATGGAATCATGGAGTCATGGAACCATGGAATCATGGAGTCATGGAATCATGGAATCCTGGAAACATGGAAACATGGAGTCATGGAAGCATGGAATCATGGAATTGTGGAACCATGGAATCATGGAATCATGGAACCATGGAACCATGGAACCATGGAATCACTGAAGTTGGGATGAATATGTGAGACCTTTGGGTCCAACCATCAGCCCAGCACCACCACTGTGGTCACCACTGAGCCATGACCTCAAGTGCCTCATGCATATTTTTTTTGAACACTTCAGGGATGGTGATTCCACCATCAAAGGCTGGATCACCCTTCCCATGAAAAAATTTTTCCTGAAATCCAACCTAAACTTCTTCTGGTATGACCTGAGGCCGTTCCCTCTCCTCCTGTCCCTGTTCCCTGGAGCAGAGCCCGACCCCCCCAGCTGTCCCCTCCTGTCAGGAGTTGTGCAGAGCCACAAGGTCCCCCCTGAGGCTCCTTTGCTCCAGGCTGAGCCCCTTCCCAGCTCCCCCAGCCTCTCTTGGGGCTCCAGACTTCCCAGCACCATTCCCTGCCCTGGACTCGCTCCAGCCCCTCCATATCTCTGTCACAAGGGGACAGCTCACTGCCACCCCTGGTGCTGTCCAGCAGCAGGGCAGGAATATTCCCAAGGATTAACGGGAATGTTGCTGGTCCTGCAGCCAACACAGCTCTGCCTCATTTGCTTTTCCAAAAAATCATGGGAAGGAAGAGACGAGCTTTAATTAAAGGAGGTTTATTTGAAAAGTGCCAAGATCATTGCTGGCCCCACGACCTTGATTTATCCCATTATGTCCAAAAATTGGGATTTACATCCATGAAAAGGTTCTTTTCCTTTCTTTTTGTGTAATTTTTCTGTCTCGTTCTGCTCCTGGGTGAACAAGTCAAGAAACTCAGGCCAGTGATATCAGCAAGGTCGACCCATTATCTACAGTACCTTAATGTAACTTTAATTTTGTTTTCATGCAATTGCACTGAAATTGCCAGATAATCGAGTTCAAATGGGAATGTTCCTCCTCCTCAGCAGCACTGCATTGTCCTTAAAAGCACCAAACCCAGGAATTCATGCCTGGCAGAGGGTGGATGGATGGTCCTCAGATAAATTCAGGATTTTAACCCTTCTGCTGCACAGACTGAGCACTGCATTAAAATCTGCTGTGGCTACTAATTATAAATCCCAGCAATTAACTGCCCAGAGCACAGGTTTTGCCCACAGCCCCTTGTATTTCCCATTCCCAGCTCAGATGGTGCCATGTGGCTTCATCCCAACACAATTTCAATTCCTTGGGTGCCAACATTTGCAGAATTTCTCTGTCTGCAGCTTCTGTCACATCTGATGGCCCTCAGCAGCTGTATGGCTGAATTCAGACCACTTTTCACTGCGTTTTTATGGAAAAAAATTAAAATTTTTATCCCTGGAAGTGTCCAAGGCCTGGTTGGATGGGGTTTGGAGCACCCTGGGACAGTGGGAGGTGCCCCTGGCAGGCAGGGGATGGGATGGGATTTATGGTCCCACCCAATCCAAACCATTTTGGGATTCTCTGAAAGGAGGAGAAAAGCAGTGGCACAAAGTGCTGCCCATCCTTTAGTGCCTTCCTTTCAAGATGGTGAATTAAAAATAACTTTTTAAACCTGGGTAAGGAAACCTCAGTGAGGGCAAAGAACTGATAAGAACAGGGATGGGTTCATCTCTGATTTCATAAAAATTTTTATCATCATTTCTAAATTATAATTTTTATTCCTTGGTAATGGTCAGTGTGGGCTATAAATGTCCACACAGAAAATGTCGAGTTATAAAATATTTGGGCTATTTTATAGCATTCTGCCGTGTTTTACACACCCTAAAATCCCCTCCCCACCTATCCTGCCTCAATTCTCATCTTGCTGAGCTCAGGACTTAAAACATTGGAATTTTAGCTCACCCCAGCCATGATTTTCCTTTTCTTCATGTTTGGCTCAGCCTTTCCACGACCATCTAAATCCTCCAACTGCTTCCACCACCAGGAAAAAACCAAATTCCTCTGCAGAAACCCCCAGGGCAGGGGTGGGAGCAGTTCCTGCCCCGGGGGTGCTGCCGGTGGGAGTTTTATCGCTGCTATTTATCCCCCTTTCCTGAGTTTAAACTCGGTTTTAACTCCTTTGGAGTGCCAGGAATGAGTGGCACTGCCAGGGGAAGGCCGGGGCAAAGAGAAACTCTAAATAAACCTGTCAGGGAGATGCTGAAGAGCCCAATCCATCACCCAAATCAGCACCCAGCACACCCAAACCTTTTCATCCCCCCTCCTTCCCACTCTCAGTGTTTGCCAAGGCCCAGCATCTGTAAAGCTGGATAGGCAATATTCCTTTTTCTTTATAAATAATGGTAATGGCCCTTCTCAGTGTAAGCCCGGACTCCTTTTCATGGAAAACAAGGAAAAGAGGAGGAGAAAAGAAGAGGCAGCCTGCCAGGGATCCGAGTGCTTCAGGAGCTGACAAAAGACAAGAGAATTTGGGCTGGCTTTCTTTTTTTTTCTTTTTCTTTTTTTTTTCTTTTTTTTTTTTTTTTAATAATAATTAAAAAGCAGCTTTGCAGTGCTGAATTCACAAGTTGTTATGGGAACTGGCAGCACAGATGATGCCCCAAAGGAGCACTGAGCGGCGTCTGTAGGATCTGGAGGGATAAAAACGTCCCACAAATATCTGTAACAGGCAGGATTTCACCTGAATTGTGCTGTAAAACAGCCCTGGCAGTGCCCAGGGTGTGCCAACACCCAGCCCTGGCCTGGGCACCACATCACACCCAAAGTGTGCAGCCATGGTGCCCCAGGGCAGCTCTGGCAGCAGAGTTTGACTCCCTGAGACCTAAATCCCCTGCCCTGTCAGATCTCACCTTCCTGTGCTCTCAAGATGAATTTTTCTTCACCCCAGCCATGATTTTCCTTGTCTTGATGTCGGGATCTGCCTTTCCACTTCCATCCAAAGCCTCCAGCTGCTTCCATCAGCAGCAAAACCCAAATTCCTCTGAGAGACCCCCAGGGCAAGGGTGGGAGCGGCCCCAGGGAGAGGATCCCTCTCTCCTGTTCGTTTATTTTTGACAATATATTCATTTACCACACATTTTCCGGGTCCTCTGGGCTGGGAAATGACCTGGCTCAGAGCTGGGCAGGGGAAGCAGGAGGAGTTTGGGATGCTGGAAGTGAGGAGAACACGAAGGGAAGGTTTTTATCTCTTTGGAAGCACCTGAGGCCGTCACCTCCGTACAAATGACACCACTCACTCCTCCTTCCCAGCCCCTTTTGCGTGGAAGGAGGGGATGTGAGGGGTGGAGAAAGACTGGCCCCTTCTGCCCCAAATCCTTCTGTTCCCAGCTGTTTGCACCTTGGGGCTGAACAAGGTTTTGCAGCTCTGCACAGGCACAGGAATGCTGGAAGTGCTCAAAAGCCGAGGGTTTTCCAGGAATGGAGACAGCAAAATCCTCTGGGGTGTTCTCAGAATGGGAAAGTTTAATTTATGAACTCCTTGGTGCCTCTGAGGGGCTGGAACGAGTCCAGGGAAGGGAATGGAGCTGGGAAGGGTCTGGAGCCCCAGGAGAGGCTGAGGGAGCTGGAAAGGGGCTCAGCCTGGAGAAAAGGAGCCTCAGGGGGGACCTTGTGGCTCTGCACAACTCCTGACAGGAGGGGACAGCCGGGGGGGTCGGGCTCTGCTCCAGGGAAAAGGGACAGGAGGAGAGGGAACAGCCTCAGGCTGGGCCAGGGCAGGCTCAGGGTGGGCACCAGCAGGAATTTCCCCATGGAAAGGGGGGTCAGGCCTTGGAACTGCCCAGGGAGGTCTGGAGTGCCCATCCCTGAAGAGTCAAAAACCTGTGGATGTGGTACTGGAGAACAGGGTTTAGCTGGGATTCAGCTGAAGGTTGGCTTGGAGGATCTTAGAGGTATCTCCCAACCTCAATAATCCTATATTTTCAATTTTAGGGGGGATTTACGCCCTGGTGGCATGGAAGAGCTTGTGCTCCATGGGTCAGACCCAACCTTGGCTTTACCCATAAACACTGGATTTATGGGCAAGGCATAAATGCAGCCAAAATTGGAATTTCAGAAATTACACAACAGTCTCCACTTCAGTGGGTGTTTGTAGAACACAGAACCTGCTCCAGGCCAGGTCAGGGATATTCTGCAGAGACCCACAGTGGCTCAGTCACAGCACCACAGACTGGGACATCCTTGGGACAGCTGGGTGTGGCACAGAGCACGACCACCCCTCAGTGACCAGAGGCTTCCAGGGCATGAGTGACACATTCGTGGATGGAGAACACGGCAGGGAAGAGGCAGATCCCACGGACAACGCTGAGATCACACAAAGCTTTTAAACAGCAAGGGGGAAAATGCTCCTGGAGCCCAGCACAGCCCTGGAGTCATCCCCATCCTCTGTGAGATTTCCAGGACAACACTAAAAAAGGTTGAGACAAGAGCAGGGCCCAGTCCCACACCCCTGCAGCTGAGTTTTTGATGCCCCTGAGGTGGGAAGGTGAGAACGAGCTCAGCTCTGCTCTGGGAGTGCTGGGGATGGTGGTTTGGGGATCAGATCACCCCTTGTGTGTCCCCTGGAGCTGCTGCTCACAGAATTCTCAGAATTCACAGAATTCCCAGAATCACTGGGTTGGAAGAGACCTTCAAGCTCATCGAGTCCAACCCAGCCCCAACACCTCAACTCAACCCTGGCACCCAGTGCCACATCCAGGCTTTGTTAAACACACCCACGGATGGTGACTCCACCACCTCCCCAGGCAGAACATTCCAGAACTTTAGCACTCTTTCCATGGAAAACTTTTTCCTAACATCCAACCTACACTGGGAGGGAAATCCAGGAAAATTCCACAGGCATGTCCTGCCCTGCCTTCCAGCCCCTCCTTTGCTGAGCTGCCCAGGGCGGTTCTCAGGTGGCAGCACCCTCATCTCCCATCCCAAACGGGGTGTCCTCACCCCTGAGCTGGGCAGGGGTAGGCTGGAGGGGAGTCACAACCCCAACTCACTTTTATTTTGCCCACCTGCATCACCCACAGCCCTCTCACCATTTAAATTCGGGTTCTAAATCAACTTGGGGCTTTGCCTTCAGTCCTATCAGTGCCTGTGCCTTCCCTTCTCCTGCCTATCCCTTCCCATCCCATCCCATCCCATCCCATCCCATCCCATCCCATCCCATCCCATCCCATCCCATCCCATCCCATCCCATCCCATCCCATCCCATCCCATCCCATCCCATCCCATCCCATCCCATCCCATCCCATCCCATCCCATCCCATCCCATCCCATCCCATCCCATCCCATCCCATCCCATCCCATCCCATCCCATCCCATCCCATCCCATCCCATCCCATCCCATCCCATCCCATCCCATCCCATCCCATCCCATCCCATCCCATCCCATCCCATCCCATCCCATCCCATCCCATCCCATCCCATCCCATCCCATCCCATCCCATCCCATCCCATCCCATCCCATCCCATCCCATCCCATCCCATCCCATCCCATCCCATCCCATCCCATCCCATCCCATCCCATCCCATCCCATCCCATCCCATCCCATCCCATCCCATCCCATCCCATCCCATCCCATCCCATCCCATCCCATCCCATCCCATCCCATCCCATCCCATCCCATCCCATCCCATCCCATCCCATCCCATCCCATCCCATCCCATCCCATCCCATCCCATCCCATCCCATCCCAGTGATATTTTTCCAGCTGTTTTATTTTTCCAGCTGTTCCATTTTTCCAGCTGTCCTTTTGGCCTGTGCCAGGAGAGGGCTCTGGGTCTCCTTTCCCTCTGTAACCTCCAGCACTCCAAAATTTAAAGGTCTATCCAAGAGCACAAAAGGAAACATTTCCTGCACCAAAATCCTTGCAGAAGCCCCTTGACTCGGACAGAAGATCAAAAACTCATTTGTGATATTTTTTTTCCTGCCTAAAAGACTTTTCCTGGAGTTTGGGAGAAGGAGAGAACCCAGGATTTGACCACGGGAGCTGCAGTTTGCATTTACCTCCTGATTTTCTGGACTCTCCTGCCAAGTGTCTGCGTGCTCTTCCAGAGGCAATAAAACCTGGACCTTGCCTGCTCTGCAGAACCACTTCAGGGCCTGAGGAGCTCTGCTCTCAATTCCAGATTCATTCCCAGTGAGAAGGAATGTTCTCAGCGTTTGCTGGGTTTCCTCTTTGTCCAAGCCACCAAACCCTGCTCCACCGCCAGCAGCAGATCCAGCTCCCTCCCAGAGTCCCAGAATTATGAGCAGACATTATTTCAGGTTCTGAATAAAAGCAAAAAAAAAAAAAGCAGATTTTTGTTTGTTGTTTTTCTTTTTAAATTTAAGAAAATAACATTTGTGGAGAGGGAAAGCTAATAGATTGAAGATGCTCCACAAATTATCCAGTTTTATAGGGAAATTGATTGAATAAATACAAAAATCCCCACAGAATGACTTCTTCAGTTTCTACCGGATCCTCTGGAAATTTTTGATTACTTTTATTGGAAGGTTTCTCACATGAATAACCATTAAAGGGAATAAAATGGATTGGCACCACGTAAGGTGCCAGGTTGTTTTCCTTTAGTACCTGTCTCAGGTTTAGCTGGAGATGCGTGTTCTATCCCATCTGTCAGAGCTGGGGCAGTTCTCTGCTGTTCTTTGGGCAGTTTTCTTTATCTCTCCCACAGCCAATCCTCCCTCCAGCAGATCTCTGCTGTTCATGGCCACTGAGTGTCCCTGCAGGGCTGATCAAATTCCATCATCCCATGGGGAGATGCTCCACCCAGGGGAGGAGCCAAGCATTCCTACCTGGATACAATCTG